>BMAO01009240.1:97332-130873 GCA_019973975.1 Trichonephila clavata | reverse complement strand
CAAACAACATTAAAAACAAGTTAAAATAATACACTCTTTGCAGTTTAAAATGCTTCTAAAAATAATACAAAAATTGTGGTTATTAGCTTAGAGAAAATACTTAAAAATTAATATTTTTTGTCAATTTAAAAATTAACCTTTTTTACTAGCATTGATACCAAATTGTATTTTATATTTTTTTAAAAGTTAATGATAACTACATATATATAAGTTCATGAAATAAATAATTTGAAAATTTACTCCTCCAAAATATGCGTTGATTATACTTTTAGGAATACTATAAACATTTATAACTTACTTTCAATATTTCAACATTCAATATTATTAACATATTTAAAAACTTTTGTTGTTATTTTAAACTTTTTAAATATTCAATGGAAGACAACAATTTCAAAGCCAGTTTAAACATTCGTTGTATATTTGTCGTACAGCGATAATGGATTATTTTCCTTGTAGTCATTCCCTCTAATTTTTTTTTTACAAAACAAGTGATTACTTACAAGCATTTTCCTTAGCTTACTTTAAATTAACGAAAATTGTTCAGCCTTTGCTTTTCTTACCATGTTTACCTATCAAGTTGACAGCAAAAAATTAGAACACAGCTTCAATGATTGAATAGGCCGTCAAACATATAACAAGAAACTTAAGAAAGTTATAAAGGCTCTTAATTAAAACTTTAGCATGTCGTGGTAAAGGTTTTAAGAAGTGTTTAAATCTCCTATTATTTTTAGTTTCATAAGCACTCTCTTTCTACTTCCTTGCTTGCTCGTTAATCATTCAGGGATTTTTTATTTATTTTTATTTTGAAAGCGTATAGGAAGTACATCAATTCTTGAACAGAGAAAAGTTTGCAGGTATACATATTTACTATACACTAAACTACATTTCAAGGAATAATGTAGGTTTGCATTACACATTAATTTGTAATTTACTCGCAGTTTATATAAAATGGCGATGTGTTGTTTCACCATACACCATTTTTGAAGCGTCCAGTAAAATCTGTTCTATACGATGCAAAGGGACCGTACAAAACTAAAGATGCTATAGTAAAATATTCAAAAATACTTTCATGCAACAAACCACTTTATCGACATACTTAAGAAAATTGTTTTATGCGGCGGAGGGGTACCGCGTGAAAAAAGTCGCAACTTGAAAATACGTCAATTATTTAGGAAATTTATGAGAAAGTGCTTCCAAACAAAATTAATTATTAAATTTCACATGGAAACATTTTAAAAACATTTAACTTCTCATTGTAAAAATGGAAAGGTTTTCAAAATGCACATTACATAACGCATGCTACTCATTATAATCCAAAGCGAGCATCTTTCAGAGATGAATTAGTACAAAATTGATTTGGGTCATTTGAAGATACAATTTCAATTGATTCATTTTTTTTCGGCGCTTTAAAGTAAGTGATATAAATTTTTGTGACAACGATCGGTTGGTTATTTGTTTGTAAACATCACGATAATCCGATATGCATGATAGAAACTTTTTTTGCACACAATTTCTAACTCCTTTTGGAATTTGGTATTCATTTCAAGAATATGCTTTTCTGATTCGTTAGAAAGCTGGATCACAGCATACATGTTATCTCTCAAAGAATCCAGTTCTTCTTGTCCGTCATAATTATCTATTAAATTATTGATAAAGACACTGCCATTGACAGTTTTGTCTTCCTTCAAGCGCGTGCCAATAGAACTTTGAGAAAAAAACCATTGAACTTGCATTATTGAGAGACTGGATATAGCAAATAAACAGAGCATATATATATCTTCAAGTATATATATGTACATTGATAGTAAATATTATTAAAGTGCCAAAGCAGTTAAAAATCAAACACCGCTTAAATAAAAGATCGTTCTAAAATAATCGTAAGATCGCACAAAAATAAGATCGTACAAAAATAAAATCGCATAATAAAGGGTCACACAAAAACATTCTGCACGTGAGCATCCTACCAAACACAACTAATCTTAAATCAACTTTTTGTTGGCACCGATTCAGAATAATTTGACCAATATAGAAATCTTATTACAGCTGTTTCTCTCATTATGTTGCTATATATGAGAGAAGTATCTAATTTTAAGTGTTGCAGATAAATGCTGTAGTAACCATAGAAATAAGCAGACTACAGAATGCTTCGGAGTGTAAGAACCAATTTGGAGGTAATGTTCTAAATCCTGTTATAGTATTACAAAATTCCTATTTATTTACAGCAGAGTTTCTCAAACTGTGGGCTGTGCCCTCCTAAGGGGGCGTGATAACCTTACAAGAGGGTGAGCTTATCGAAAAGCTGAAAATAAACGATTCAAAAAATTAGAAATTTACTGAAATGTAACAAAACAAAATACATTTTGTCATAATTAAAGTAAAATACACATGCACATTGATATAATGTACTTATAAATCCATCAGTACTACACATTGTATTCGGTAATTTGTTTATCCATACTAAGTTAAGAACAAGATTAATGATTACTAATGACTAACTTTGGCTTGTCATATACAAAATTATATGCAAAATTTTATTTTTATCTTGATAATTTTAACGGTTTATAATTAAAATGGTATTGTACTTTTACGTCAACTACATTATTATTGAACTCAAAACATTGTAATTACATGGAGGGGGCGCGATGAAAATTATGATTTAAAATTGAGCAACAAGTATTGAAACTTTGAGAAGCACTGATTTATAGTATTGACGGTACTCTTAAAGATGATAATGGAGACATATCTTGAATCTACTTTGCGCTTAGCCCGCCAACATTTTATGCATGTCTGTTTCGACCGATGTGACGGTCAAATGCTTATTTTTAAATGAACATTCTGTTCTTTTCCAGTTGATTACGTATAACCCTTTAAAACAGTGTAAGTAAGAAAGTGTAAAGTACCACTTTTTGTCAACAGATAGTGGCTGTGTAATCTGTGTTTTACTTTAGGCGGGCAAATCTAGCTTTATTTAGAAATACAATGAAAAACTCGTCTTCTTTTTATTGTCGTAAAATAGGTAATTATCAATATATTTCTAATTGCTTGGATGCAACTTTTTGTCTTAATGTTTAAATAATTGTAAAATAGTAAAAATAATAATTATACTCTATTAATGCTGCTTGTAGAATTCAGAATATTGTTACAAGCACAATCTTGCGGGTTGGGCGTTTCTTGAATCACGGGAGCTGTAAAGGTAAGTACTTGCCATGCGAGTTTTCTTTTTCTGTTTCAAATAATTTTGAGGTAAGCCTACATAAAAAAAAGCCTACATTCGGTAAAGTTAATAATTAATACCGAATTTTCTTGATGTTCGTCATGGATAAGTCCATTTTTTCTTTTTCTCGCTCTTTTTTGCAATTAATTTTCTTTTTTCATACATTTGTTGAAAGATATTGCATTTTTATCCTCTCCACATATATCAGCGTCTGTATATCGCTTCCTCCCTCCCCCCCCAAAAATTGGGGTTTTCCGGAGGGATTTGGTAAGATATTTTTTTAATTTTATAAATAATAACTTTTTGGTACATTTTATAATTTTTCATGAATACTGTGCTAACTTTTAACCAAAAAAATTGATGAATAGATCAGATTTTGACCTTAGTGATCTTTCGGATGATGACTATGTTGTGGGCAAATCATATAAATGACGCATACTGAAGGGAGAATCAAATTCAGATCCGAGTGATGAAAAATAAAAACAGGGAAATATGTGTTATATAAAGACAACTTTGGATCATCCTTTACCATCAAAGTCTCTTGAACCCATTAATTTCATTGTTATAGCTGAAGCAAATTTTTCGTTTCAGTACAAACAAGATGTAAAAGCAAATGAAATTCCTCCTAAAACTCAAAATGGATCTTTTGAAATTTAAGTGAGAGATAGCTGAATCGTTAGCGTCAACTACATCTTTTAACAAAAGTATTTTAACTGATGATGAGGTTGACAGTGTTGTAATTCCTCCCGCAATAAGGTCGAAGCATTATAATTATTCTGCTAAAAGGCCATGCCAGGATAAGAGACATGACATGCACAGCCATTTTCAATGGGTTGATGACAATTCAAAGCTTCGCAAGTGCAGATTTGAAAATTATGAAAGAAGCTTGAAAACATGTTGTGAAAAGCGCAGTGCTTGTTTATGCTTATCAAAAGCAAAAATGATGCTTTAAAGATTTTCACAGTAAATAAATAATGAGTCAACAAAAGAATTAATTATACATCAATAATTTCCTTATTTATAACAATTTTTGTTGAGTTTCTTCTATCAACTTACAGCCAAAAAATGTATAACTCGTAAAATTTCACAGGTGATGATTTCACAGAAAGCTCCTAACCCGCACGATCGTGAGAGTACCGTCTACGTTTCGGAGGTTTGGTAGCGGGGATTTTTGAGAGTTTTTCCCATTGTCACTGGAGTCCATATAATATTAATAACCAGTAGAATTTAAAATTTAACGATAAAAAATACTTCGTGTCTTAAAGGGATATTACAGAATTTATCATGGACAGAGAAAGTAAAAACAAAATAATTATCATTTGATAATTAAACAACTTTTATTTATATATTTTTTGGATTGTAATCGTATACGGTTTATAAAGAAGAATATAAATATTGAAAGTTTTCTTTTATTTCAGTATTTTACATATACATCGTTACTCAAATTAAAATGAAAAATTTGTCATTCAATGTTTTACATTTTATCGAAAATGCACTCATTTCTTTACTCTTCATATTATTAAGTTTTGTATATCCCTTTGACCTTTCCAGGTTTCGAATTTTCCTGAATTTCTTACAAAACAGTTTTATCAATTGAAACTTCAACATTGGGATCATTGTTTCACTCCATATTCGTCTTCGGAACTGGAGAACAATCTCATTCTTTTTCTTCTCCTACGCATATTCAAAGTATTCTTTTTATCATAGTCCGTGTCGACTTTCTCAGAGAGTTAGTGACCAATATAATGAATATATACCATCCTCACTCTCAGACTTTCTTCTTCATTTCTTTAAGAACATAGTTCGTTTATATTACTTATTTCTTCCGACAAGTTCCTTTGAATTGACACTTCCGAGGCAAGTTTTGGATTTTGGGTTCAATTAATTCGCTAATAACATACAACAATCATTACTAAACTAAACTAAACTCAGTAATGCAACAACCCATTAGGGCCAAGACTTACTGTGCCTCTCTTAGTATACGTGACCTTTGGGCGCTGAGGTGCATGAGCAGATGTCCCGATCAGGTGGTCATTCTACAGCGAAACCCCACTGTTTATTCTCCACGCAAGCTTGGTACTCATCAATCGACCTACTGAAAGGATGAAAGGCTGAGTTGAACTTGCCCAGTCCGAAGATAGAACCTCAGACCTGCAGTACACAGCGCGACACACTTCCACTCGGGCACTAGACAAATTATTAAACTATTTTTCCTTATTTATTACCCAAAGTCTGTAGCTTTTTTTATGACAAATAGAACTGAACACGTAGAAAATATTTGTAATAATCGTTATTTTTGTCTCGGAGGTTACCTACAGCAGGTACTCTTTACCGTGCTTAAAACAAACTGTACATTAACACTATTGATATTCTTTTGGAAAGCTTGGAAGTTTGAGATTTTAATGTAGATAACTTTGGAAAATTTTATCAACTTTCCAGCCGTTAAGTAAGTGATTAAATGAATGTATGATTTATATTAGCACAAGCACCGAATTTGACCAAACTGCGCCAAGTGAGTGAAATGTGGGGTTTTTTTGGTGCAAGAACCAATTTGGGCTACCAAACTGAGACAAGCATTTGTTAAAATATTAAAAGACTAAAAATATCCCAGGGGTCAAAGGACCAACCATGGTAGAAAACGGTGGAATACATTTGATTATCAGTAAAAACAACAACAAAGAAAAAGAATAAGAGAGAGAGATTGAGAGAAAAATTAGGAAGCTCTATATGATTAAAAAAAATCGAGCAATAAATTCAAGAAAAATAAAAACCAGAAATTCAACAATGTGATTAAAATTTTAAAAGCGGTCACATGACCTTTCTATTAGGTTTAGTGTTAATCATAAAAAAGATCACAGAGTGAGTGAGTGTTACATTAACGTCGCACGATAACGCTGCATGATAGCCATTGGCTGCGCGAGCCTCGTAATTTTAAACCTTAGTCAAGTGACAAGCACAACACTTTTGTGAGCCCTCTAATCATTTAAACACTACACAAATGGGAGGACGGTTGAGCCTCGAAAAGATTTAACGCGTGCTTCTGCCCCCTCAACACGGTGGGGTCTTCAGTGGCATCGGGCTCGAACTCGTGACACGGCAGTCACGAGTCCATAATTTTGACCACTACGCTACCGGGGACACAAATAAAAGGCAGGAAATATCAGATGCTTTCTCAAAGAGCGATAATTAAGTTATGGCAATAATTGTATGAAAACACTTACAAACGTGTATTTATTCATCAAATATAAACTATAATAATTTTTAAAAATTCTTTGTTATTCTCTCATAAATGAGAACTAAAATTTCTAACATTTTTTTAAGCAACTAAATAAATTTATGAGAGATGATTAAAGATCAACATCATTTACAATGAATAAATAGAACTGATTTTGATGATATGGCATTTCATTAAGAAATTCAAGGTATCCGACTACCCTAAAATTGTGAATTTTGCCAAAAATTTGGCAATATCTTTTATGATTTTGTCTTATAGAACATCTCATTAGTTTCATAAAAATCATGAGGTTATTGTTTTCCGTTCACTAGAACAAAAACTACAAGTGTTTCAGTAAAAGCAGATGCCATTACTTTAAGCAAGTTGCCATACATTAAAACCCGTTTTTCTCGAAATGTGTTTTTTCTTTAAATGCTCAAAAGACCAACGATTACTAAAAAAGTTTTGAAAATAATTCACTGAAATTTTAAATGTACTTTCTGTATAATAGTAGAAGCGTTTTAACTTTCAAATTTATCAATCATTGTTTTATTACAAAGCTTACAGTCTCTTATGTTAATATAATCACTTTTATTTTAATCAATTTCATATAATAACAAAGCTAATATGCTCAAGTTTTTGTGAAATTTAAAATACATCTTATCCTGAAGATCATTTAAAAAATGAATAACATAGAACCACATCAGAATTGAAGAATTGAAAATTTGTTCATACAGTTTTGGTACAGAATGGGCTGCATTTAAGTTATTTTTTGTAAGTTTTTACAATTTTTTTCCCATTTAAGTAATATTTTTTTCTTTTCTTAATTTAAGTATACTTTCTAAAAAAGTACTAAAGAAATCTAAAAACAACAAAAAAAAAATCCCCATCACTCCATTTTTTTAAAAAAAGTTGTCGCAAGTAGTGGGATTGCTTAAAATTGTAAATTCCTTTGCGGAATTTAAATGAGGAAAAAATTTGTACCAACGTAAGTAATTTATTGAAACCACTTCCTTATATTGATTTTGAGAGAAGATGTACTGAAACATAAGTATTTTATCCCACTTCTCCGAATTTCTTTGTTTAGAATCGCTAACATTTCATGCACCGATTTCAACCCTGAAAAGATTTTACGGTAATACGATAAGTTTTTAGTGTGCGATAAGTCAGGGTTTCTCCTCTCTTCTTTGCAGATTGTTTTGAAAACAAAAATCTCGATAGAGAAATAAACAAAAACATGTATCCTCTTCTCGAATACTATTTCTTCAAGGCAATATATTTATATTGACACAAGAATTCACAAATATTTTTCTCCGCAGTCATTTCTGGGGGAAAAAGATACCGACATAAAGTATTTGGAATGCGATACGATTTTCTCCACCATAAATCTATGGAAACTGAAAATGCACCCATCTAAAATAGTATCACAAACATTGGTATTGTTTATTCTCTTCTGAAACAGTTTTCTTAGCATCATTGAATTTAGGATATAAATTCCCAAGAAGAATATTAAAGACGAAATTTATTTCCATTGTTGATATTGGCACTCAAATAAAGTAGCTTCGGTTTGATCTGTGATTTCAACTCTGATTTTCAAAGCAATATGCAGCGAAAATAAGAGAAGATAAAACTGATTGCAAACATTTCAGTTTTGTCTTCTTTTTTTAGAAATAAAGATGTTTCACATCGTATATTTGTCACTCTGTTCAATGATTTTTTTTCCCTTTGGAGTTCTTTTTTTTATGAGATTATGGAAAAACATCCGATATGTTATCTCCACAAACTGATCTTTTAAATATTTGACTTTCAGTCGTACAGAGCAATTTTATTTTAGTTTGATTTAGTTCAGACATGTTTTTTTTTTATTTGTAAGCATTGACATTTAGTGTGAGTTACCTTTTAAGAGTTAGTGCTTCTCAAACTTTCAATATTTAATCATAATTTTCTTCACCCCCCCTTCATACAATAACAATGGATTTAATTCAATAATACAATACTTTGACGCTATATATACAAACATTTCGACTTAACCTCTTAAGTTCCACCGGCGTATACAAACGTCTCACTCAGCCAGTGTGTTAATTGCCCCGAAAGTATAGATTCGTCTTTCCGAAGTACGGATCTTCTTTTGTGAATTGCTGTCCATAAAATTATCTAAAATGTCATTTAATATTTAATAAACCTTTTTTGAAATAAATAATTTTGTTTAATTGTAAAAATAATTAAATGAATTTAAAAATTAAAACAAAAAATACCGATTGCACGATTTGAACCGAGGCCAAAAGTGTGGTAACCAGCTATTTTACGAACTATGCCACCAGATCGCTGAAAGAAGTTACAACTACTTATTATAATAAAGTAAACAAAGTATTATTATAATAAAGTAATAAATTATTATTGTAATATTGTATTAAATCACTTATTGTAATTAGTTTATTGTAATAAAGTTATTACTTATTGTAATAAAGTTAAGCTTTAGTTTCGAAGTCTATTTTCTCCGAATGGACTAGACATTCGGCGGAATTACATTGAGGTTTGAACACCCCCTAAGGAGCACTACTATTACACAAAGTCTCCTCCCCAAACGAATTTCCTTAGTCGTGCCCACTTCTTGTTAGTGTAAGAGTCTGGAGAGTAGACAGCAAATTCAGATAGTTGCTTCGTTATTTAACATTGGTTAAAAATTACGAGGAATGCTGCTAATAGATCTATCTTCCATCCTGAAAAGTTAATGCTAAATAAATTAGCAAATTTAATGCTAGAACGTACAGGATTTCGATTTCTCCCTTAAAAAATCTTGCAACCATAAACCTTACTATAAACACAGTAGTCCTACAATTATTTAGTTTTTACACTTATTTTATGCATTTTATATCGTAATGTTAAAACGACACTGGTGGACGTTTAATATTATTTCATGTAATTACCAAATATTATGAGCTTTTATATCAGGGGTAGCCAGCCATTTGAGAAGAGTGCCACTATCTGATGAATATATATATATATATATATATTGGGAGAATTTTTTGCTGAATAGTAGTCGGTTGTTCTTTCATAATTTCTATGAGATTTTTTATACTTTGGATTTTTTATACTTTGAATTTTTATACTTTAAATTTTTATACTTTGAATTTTTTATACTTTGAATTTTTATACTTTGAATTTTTATACTTTGAATTTTTATACTTTAAATTTATATTTATTTTATTTTGGTCTTTCCTACCGAGTTGCAAAAGGGGAAGGTTGGCGCCTTCAAACTAGTTTAACCCCACTTATTCGGTCCTAAGTCCGAAATTGCTTTTTGACTCGCTAGGTTCTCATTTGTATTTCATTAGATTTGATCTTCATGTTTTTATTAAGTATTTCCTGTTATGTTCTTTATTTTCTTTAATATATTTTATAAATTTCTTCCATACATACTTCATGCATTTATGTGACTGCTTTGCGCCTATCTATGTATGAATTTCTTTAATCATGAGTTTGTTAAGATATTTATATATTGCGAGCATGTTTGCTTATAGCGAATTTTGAATTCAGCCTTGGATTCAGAATCTTGCGTATGAATGTTTTTTTATTTTAAGTTTAATTTTATTTATTCATTTTCTTTGTGTGATGATTTTATTTGTATAAAAATATTTTGCTAACTCTTGATTTTGTGCCTATATGTTTGTGGATATGTTGATGTGTAGTATGTGGGTGAATTAGAGTCTACTGAGATGTTGCTCATTGTTATCTTTTTTATCATTGTGATTAGAGGGTTGCCAATAATATTTTATTATGTTCTTTTCAAAATATTTCACCTTTTAAATAACCATGAGAATGAAAATTAACAAATTTTATGTGACTGGAAATTTGTCATACCTTGGTATGGCATTGCTCGGTGGTACAGTATAATGGTATCTGTGTCACCGTCATCTACTTACCATTCATTGAGCTCTTATTTTTCTGATTTGGTATATATTTAGGTATGTCTTTGGTGACTTATGGAGATAGACACAATGTTCTGAGTTAGCAAATAAAAAAACTAAAAATCTTTTAAAAAATACTAAAAAAATGTGTGAATTTTTTTGATATTCATGATTTTTTTATTTACCCTTATGATTCTAAACCATGTGTTGCTAAGGTTTATAAAACTAGAACTTTTTGGAACTCAAAATATAATAGGAGATTATCTCGTATGCCAGAGCATAAAATTAATGTTTTGAATGGTAGAGATGAAGTTCAAAGAGATAGGTGTTTTGATAATATATCTGGAACTAAACCTCTCAAAGATATCCATTGTCTAAAACTTAAATTCAGGTCTTGCACTGACAAAAGATGCAAGGCTTGTATCATAATTAGTGATGAATAGTTATATATGAATTAGAGATATATATTTTGTAAAACATTTAATTGTATTTACAGAATGTCATGTAATGTGTGTAAATTCTCTTACATAGGACAGACCTCGAATACTATCAATATTAGACTAAATCAGCATAGATCTGATTCTAAGAGATTTGAGTGTAACAAAAGTCATAGTAAGGTTGAGATCGGGCACTTTAACAAACATGGATTTAATAACATAGCTGTACACATACTTAAAATAGTGACAAATACCAAACAGAGATTGTGGTTCGAAAACTTTTGTATGGGTGCATTTAGAACATTTTATCCTGATGGTCTGAATATTATCTGGAACAACAGAAATGTTTTGCCATCATTTAAACAAAAATCTAAAGAGTCATTATATATTCCGCAATTCAATAAATCTTATGGTAATAACAATAAAGTTGGAATCTCAAGAATTTCAAGATCTAAGCGTGGAAAGGGAGTTACAAGAAACAGCACTACTCTCAAGAGGTCTATGTTGGAGTTGGTTAATAAATTTGATAACTTTAACGCAGGCTTAATTAAATCTTTTATGTTTCGAATAAATAAAACTTAAATTAAAATTATGAGAGATATTTTAAGCAGATGTAAGTTTTTAGATTCCCATGGTATGCATATGATTCGACATCTTAATAATTATCTAGTACAAAAAATGAATATCAAATTAGATGCAGTAGAAAATTACACTACAAAATATTGTACCATGTTATTTATGAGTAAATCCTTTAACAAAATTAATTTTTCAGGTATATTTCAGAAATATCAGTCCTTTTTTCCTATTAAAAATATTATTATTAAAAAGGCTTTCAAATATAACAAGAAACTTGGCAGATTTATTTTCAATTATAAACAAGTTTCGGAGCTCCTATATCCGGAGGCATGTAAATGCTATTTATATCGTGATTATATCGATGATTATTATCAGCACGTTGTCACCGGAGACCTTGGCATTGTAAAAGATGATTTATTGAGAAATTTTATGAAAAAAGGTACTGGCTTTAGACTTATGATCACGAAAAATAAATCCATCGTTTTAAAACAAATCACAAGAGATTTGGATACTTTCTACCTTAAAATGGCTATTAAATACGGAGTGAGAGAATATTAACGTCGCACTGATTAGCAACACGAGGGCTTTTTGGCGACGGTCCACGTAATTTTGAACCATGGTCAAGTGACGCGGACGATACCTGAGCTGGCACCCCCTCTCCAAACTACCACACCACACCAACGGGAGGACGTTTGAGCTCTCGACAGATTTAACGTGCATCGTTCCCCTACACGGCGGATCTTTAGTGGTACTAGGATTGAACTCATGACACGCTAGCCATGATCCGATGCCTAGACCACTCGGCCACCGTGGCCGTCATTAAATACGGAATGCCGATAGAAGCTTTCAATCAACTTATATCTCTAGTATCAATAGAAATTGGAAAATTAGATTTCAACGTTGAAAATGAAATTATGCATAAAAACCTTAAAGTATCGATAGATAATATTCAAAAGGATTTCGTTATTATGTTGATAAAGTCTGCTAATTATGCCATAATATGTAAATATTTTTATAGTAAATTATTAAGTGATCATATTTTAAAGAACAATGCATTTCAAAAGTCGATTCATAGCAATAGAGAAGATGATAATCGCCTATTGGCTTTAAACAAAAGATTAAATATTCATCTCAAAACTATTAAATACCCACGAATTTTGTTAACACCAAAATTCCACAAAAGTCCAATAAAATTCCGTAGTATTACTAATGGGTATAATACATATATAACGAAGTCTGGGAAGATTTTACAATCCCTTCTTCAAAATACTATCGATAACTTTCAACACACAGCAATAATTAAAAATAGCTTAGAGATTGCTAGAGTCACGAAGGATATGACAGTTTTTTCCATGCACGGCTTTGACTTCAAAGACCTTTTTAATCTATATATAGGAGAAAAGCGACTCACTCACTGACTGACTAATCACAATATCTCTGGAACTATTCAACCTACAGACTTGAAATTCGGTAGACATGTTCCTTTCATAGAGTAGACATCAGCTAAGAACGGATTTTCCGAAATTAGAAACGCAAGGGGCGTTATAAATAATTGTTTCCATGTTTAAACTACTCAATGTACAATTTTGAAATTGGGTTAGCAGATTCCTTTTATACAGTAGATATTCGCTTCAAAAATAGTTTGGTGAAAATAGACCCCCAAGTGGCGTTGTAGGGCTTAGGGGGCGTTATAGATAATTATTTCCATTTTTAAAGTATTTGACGCACAGTCTTTATATTTGATAAATAGATTTCTTTCATAGAGTAGAGATCAGCTATAAGAAGGTTTTGTGAAAACAGTCCTCTAACTGGCGTTGCAGGGGATTAAGTGGCGTAAGAGATAAATATTTTCGTTTTTAATCTACTTGACCTACCTGCTTGAAAATTGGTAGGAATGTTTCTTTCATGGAGTAAATATCCGCTACAAAATGGGTTTGGGGAAAATTGACCCCCAAGGGGGTGTTGCGGGGTTTTAAGGGCAGATATAAATAATTATTTCTATTTTTAAACTATTAGACGCGCAGTCTTGAAATTTGGTAAGCAGACTCCTCTCATAGGATAGAGATACACTTCAAAATGGGTTTCGTGAAAATCGACACCCAAGTGGTGTTGCGGGGCTTAAGAGGGGTTATTGATAATTTTTATGCATTTTTAATTTATTGGATGCACAGTCTTCAAATTTGGTAAGAAGATTCCTTTCATAGAGTGCAGTTCCCCTACAAAATGGGTTTTGTGAAAACAGACCTCTAAGTAGCGTTGAGGGGGCTCAAGGGGCGTTATAGATAATTATCCCCATTTTTAAACTATTAGACGCACAGTCTTGAAATTTGACAAGCAGATTCCTTTCGTAAAGTAGAGAACCGCTACAAAATGGGTTTCGCGAACATCATTTACCAAGTTTAGTTGTGGGAGACTATGAGGCGTAATCGAAAAATCTTTCCATTTTTAAACTATTAGATCTTCTTGCTTGAAAATTGATAGGCATGTTCCTTTCATGGAACAGAGTTTCTCTAACAATGAGTAAAACGAAAATTGACCTCTACGGAGGGTTGTGAAGGGTCAAGAGGAGGTATAGAAAAAAATTCCTGTTTTTAATTGTTAGACCCATATACTTGAAATTTGTTAAGCATGTTTCTTTTGTTGAATAGGGATCCACTAAAAATGTATTTTACGGAAATAAACTCCTGGGGGTTACAGGGAGTTACTGGGACGTATAGACAAAAAAAATTCCTTTTTTCCTACTACAAGGATTATAATAATGAAATTTGGTGTGCACATTTCTTTTGTTGAAGAGAAATCTGATAAGAGCGGTTGTTTTGGAAACGTATCTCAACGGGATTACAGGGATATTGATAATAAAACTTTCGTTTTTTTGTGTTAGATTTAGACTTGAAATTCGGCTTGCATGTTCAATTTACCACCGAAAATTGGTTTTGCGGGAATCCACTTGGTTATAGGGTTACGAAAGAGCAAACATCATTCTACAATTTTAGAGATTTTTAGAAAATACAAATTAGATGGGTTTTACCCTTTTTTTTTTATCAAGAGACGACAGTTACAGGTATATGCATACTTTTCAATACAATCAAATTATTAATGCTAGGACTTAAATAACAATAATTTATGTATGTATTTATAAACAGTATAAATTTTTAAAACATCATGGAATACCCAGCGAAGCGGGTGGGGTAACGGCTAGTTCTATTGATACAGATGATATGATTAGGGTTCTACATTTAATTTATGATAAATATGAATTGCATAATTCAATGAAAAAGGAAAAATTTGATATCCTGGTTAATCTTGTTTTACAAGAAAATTTCATAGCATTTGATCAGAATCTTTCTAAACAGATCAAAGGATTACCTCAGGGTGGACCTGCTAGTAATTGTTTAGATAACCTGTATTTACATTGTTTTGAAATTGATCATATTTTTAATGAATCTTTCTTACTTTATCGTTATATAGATGATATAATAATTTTTGGTAAAAATAGTGAATTCAAACCAAATATTATGTTCTACCCTGACAATCTCAACCTTCTTAAAACTAACTTTAACTCTAATATGGTTGAATTCCTGGATTTAGACTTGCATCTTATTGACAATAGAGTAGTCTGTAACATTTTTGACAAAAGAGATTCTTTTAGTTTCCATATAATTAAAATTCCTGTATATATATGGAACAGTAATTTGCATCTATCAATTTACAGAAATATTGTTTTGAATTTTTTACTTAGGAATTATAACTAAACTACCAACAAAATAGATAAATTTAATAATATCAAGAAATTCTTCCAATGCTGCTTAGATCATGACTATCCTTTTAACTTCTTAAGAAATTATATTCATCACAAATGTATTAATTGTCTTGCTACTTCTGATTTCAAAACCATCATACAACAATAGGATCTCAAAGTCAGCATATTTATGGCTTTGCACTTTTTCTGTTTTAATACTCTTCACACAGTTTATATTTTTTCCACACCCTTCTTAAAAATCTTATACATTGAAAAAATTTCTACATTTTTGACAACCAACCAAATTTCAAAATTTCTGACAATCAACCAAGTTATAGCCTATCAAATTTGATTGTCATCTTTCTTGTCGTCTATCCTTACAAGCTGGTATAAAGGATGCGGTTAAGTGTAATTTAGATTTTTATCACAACGTATAAAAGCTTTCCATTGGTTTCAAAACCGTTGGATCTCCTGGAAAAAGCTCTGTGAGCAGAAGTTTTGAAAAATCTTTTTTTGGAGAATCCTTTATTCGGTAATTCTTTTAATATTTTTCTGCTTAAACATTTTGGGAGAATTTTTTGCTGAATAGTAGTCGGTTGTTCTTTCATAATTTCTATGAGATTTTTTATACTTGGAATTTTTATACTTGGAGTTTCTATTTATTTTATTTTGGTCTTTCCTACCGAGTTGCAAAGGGAGAAGGTTGGCGCCTTCAAACTAGTTTAACCCCACTTATTCGGTCCTAAGTCTGAAATTGCTTTTTGACTCGCTAGGTTCTCATTTGTATTTCATTAGATTTGATCTTCATGTTTTTATCAAGAATTTCCTATTATGTTCTTTATTTTCTTTAAT
Organism: Trichonephila clavata; assembly: GCA_019973975.1. Classification (NCBI taxonomy): domain Eukaryota; kingdom Metazoa; phylum Arthropoda; class Arachnida; order Araneae; family Nephilidae; genus Trichonephila; species Trichonephila clavata. The sequence continues at coordinate 114,933 of BMAO01009240.1, read as the reverse complement.
ATATTTTATAAATTTCTTCCATATATATATATATATATGCGTGTCACTTCCAACTTTTCGAACAAGCAAAAAATATGAAAAAATATTACTTATAGACATATTATGAAATTTTTTCTCAAAAAGCACATTTTAAATGCAATTCTAAGTAGTGGAAATTTAAAAATATTATAATAAATACAAAAAAAAACAAAGGTTTTATAGTTAATAAACTTTTTACATGTTCAGAATCAGTTAGGTTAGATTAAAAAAATGGAGCAACAAGCTGTAAATTTGAAATTATTATTCAATAGTCACTACTTGCTTAGTGCGACTTTGGAATTTGTGCTTGTTTTCTTTCTTTACCAAATCATCTAAATTGGGATTAGTTCTCTTGAAAATGTTGACAAAATTAATTTGTCTTGGGTACAAATCAGTTAATTCTGCACGATACTTTGTATTTATTAAGTTCATAACAGAAAACATTTCTTCATAAACATGTTGATTCAAATCAGCAATAATATTTTACAGCCAAGTATTATAAATTTAGAAAATTGTTTGTTGAAACAAATTTCTAAAATTCAATGTAATTCCGATCACTTGAAGCTAAGTAAGTTCCTTATATTTTCTTTTCATTGAAGTATTGTGCTGTCGTTCAATAATTTTGATTTCAGTTTTGTAATAATTAACATCTTGCAGAGAAATTGAAAACAGGATACCTGAAGAGGGATCAGCATTATTTTTATCATCTTAAAAATCATCAAACCTAACAATGAATGAATATCGCAAAAATAGATATTAAATTTTTAAATACATTGTAACTTGAAACATTATTAATTTTAGTAGATATTTCCTGCAATAATGTGAAATGAGTGAATCTTTCTTCTTCAAAATGGAGGGGGGAGGGGCTGAGTGAGTGAGTGAATGTAGGGTTTAATGGCGCAAGAGCCGATTTCGGCTAAGCTGCGCCAATCAATCGTTAAAATATTAAAAATCCATTTAAAATACTCAAATATTTTTAAAAGCTCACACAAAAAAATAAATAACAATCAGATTTTGGTGGGGCACACCCCACCAAGTCAGATAAGGTTAAAACAGTTGAGAAAAAGAAATCGAATATAAAATATTTTAAGTAAAAATTGCTAATAACAAGTTTTGGTGGGGATTACCCCCCCCCCCCAAGTCCGATAAGTGTGATTCAATCACGTCCTTCCGGTGCTTCGTCGGAGTTAAATATTTTTTTTCCATTACTTCGTCCGCTTCTGCTTCGACATCATATATGAGCATGGCCTCTTCTTCTTCCTCTTCGGAAGTCTGTACGGGAGAACTCTTTATCGGTATGTGTGGTGCCATTTTTATATGTATTGATGTTTCGTTTATTTTTTGTAGAAACTTTTTCCTTCTTGTTAGCTTTTTTGGATTTTTCTTTTTTAAATATTGTATTATAGATGCCGAAGGGGGTTGAGTACAGGAGTTGGATGTGGAAGCGGATATGTTTGATAAAGTTTCCATAGGGCTGAACATAGGATTGGTGGTGGAAAGTATTGCAGCAGAAATGGAATTGGTGGCTGGGGCTCTGATACTGTAGTGGCTATTGAAGAGATTGAGGGCAAGAGGTGTGCTTGGGTTGAAGATGATGTGGAAACAGCAGGAGTGGATGTTGGTATATCTGGTTTTGGGAGGGATGAAATTGGTTTCAGTAAATTTAAAGGTGGGCATTTTATTTTTGTTATATTTTCATCGGTTTGTGTAGAATTATTTATAGTAGAGGGTTTGGCAACTTGAGCATAAGTTTGAGGTAATTGTGGAACTATTAATTTACGTGCTTCTGGATATGAAATATTTTTATTTGTTTTGATTTCCTGTATCTGTTTCTCTATTTTCCATTTTGAACACAGTTTGGAATCTGACGGATGGGGTTCTGAACAGTTAATGCATTTTGGCTCTAGATTGCAATCTGAGGAAGCATGTCCAACAAATGCACATCTGGAGCAAGTAAGTTGGCCACGGCAGGAAGTTTGTGAATGTCCGAACCTCTGACACTTAAAACAGCGCAGAGGATTCGGAATATACGGACGTATTTTGCAGTTAAGGTATCCAGCTTTTATAGAACCAGGAAGATTAGGGCTATTGAAAGTTAAAATTAAGTGTTTCGTAGGAATAATTGTTGCATCTTTTTTTAATTGTAATTCTTCTGACCTGAATTACACCCTGGTCAGAAAATCCATCAAGGATTTCTGCTTCAGGGGTGGTCAACAGGTCAGGTTCAGAAATGACACCGCGGCTGGAGTTTAGGGATTTGTGAGGACTCACTGTCAAAGGGGATTCTAAAAAGGTTGTTGCCAACAAAAAAGATTTTGTTTGCAAAGCAGAGGAAGTTTCAACCAGCAGGTCACCAGAACGTAATTTTTTCACGGATTTAGGTTCTCCACCTATTCCTTGAATAGCTTTCTGGCTTGCAAAAGGAGATTTTCTAGACATTTCGTTATTTGGTAAAGATAAAATTAAAAATCTAGTGTAGGTAGAAATTTTGCGAACGCTAAGAGTGGGTAAAATAAGGCCTTTACCCGGGCCATTCTGAATTGGATCCATAAGCGTAGAAAAACCTTCATTCTGGCGTGGCTCCACCCACCACGGAGTCCAACAAGGGAGGCAGTGTTCCGGTCATCTGGCAATTGCCAGGCACGGCGCTTACCTGGAGTACACCCAGAATATAGTGATACAGCATCAGGGCGAGGATCCAACGGGTAAACCCGCCACCCCTTATCTGCAGCACTAACCCTACAGCAATGTCTCCGAAAAGACTCGTCACCAGCCGATTGACAGGAGCGGGCTCACTCCTGCCACCCGTCTACAGCGAAGCGTGTGCCAAAGGGAACGCAAAAGGTATCCCCAGGACACCATTTTCCTCCTTACGAGACGCCGCACACGGCAAACATGCGAGTCGGGAGCCCAACGTTGTTAGTAAGAAAACAAAGAAATAATACGAACATTAAAATAAATTGTCGAAAAAAATATTAAACGAATTTAACGCAATACAAAACGAAACATATAGTATTATTAATGAATGTGAGTAATCTAAAATAATTAATCAATCATTTTGTACATGTAAATTTCGAAAAATTGTCTGTAGTCTAGACAGGAAAAGAAGAAAAGGGAAAATTGAATGACAAGAGGGTCAAAAATAGAGAAGGATCACTAGGGTAACCCGGGTTCGTGACACCCGAGTTTACCAAAGGCAGTAAACCCCTTGGGAAAAGGAAAAGATCACTAGGGTACCTCGGGATTGTGACACCCGTACTCACCTAAAGAAGGTGAGCCCCCTGAGGGGGAGGGGGGGACAAAAGTTTGTTCAACAAAGAATATACATGATCAACTTTGGTAGAAAAAATACAATATGTTGCCTGTAATCTTAAATTTAAATGTCCCATAATATCAGAAGCAAAAGCTAAGCACAAAAAGTACATTCATTCTTGAAACTAGAAAAACTAAGTATATTCATTCTTGAATAGCATGCATTCATTGGGCAGTCAATTGTTTTCTTCCGGATATTTTAAGAAAAGCCTTCCCTAAAATTCGAAAATCTCACGTTTCCCTTTGCAGAACCAGCACTAATAACAATGAAGAAGCATGATAGCTTTATATTTAAATTAAATTAGTTAATTGTATTTAAAATAAATTTTGAGGATTTCTTGTCTCAGACAACCACATTTTAATAAAACTGTACAAAAAATTTCCACATTTATTATTATTTTTCAAATTTAAAAAAAAATTCAATGAGACTTTGTGTGCCACTGTTACAACTCCATCGTACAGCATTGTGGCATGTGTGCCGCAGGATGGCCACCCCTGCTTTATATCATAATTAACTGATGTTAATATTATGTTCCGCGAAGCTTGTTGGACCGCTGCTTTCTCGCAAAACATTTCAAGTCACAAATCTGCCAGGAACATTACTATGAGTCACCGTTTCAGGGTGTCTGCTCTGCGCAAGTTTTGAAAATCGAATGAAAATTTTTGTTACGAGAAGAAAGAAAATGTTTCGTAACGAAACACTTAGACAAAACAATGTTACTTTAACCGACTCATTTCTGCTGTATCCAATGGCATTGCATTTAATCTAAAAAATCACGTGATATTACTTCCGGAAGTTTGTTTCACTAATAGTTTCTACTTAACCACTTGCGCTGGAAAGACCTGCCACGTACATTGTAATGTTTTTGTCACTGAATCACCCACGACGTTGTCATGCGATTGTTACATAAACAGAAACGACCATTCTGTTAAACGCGTCAGTGAATTTTTTGCCATCGGAAGTGCTTAAGTGAACTATTTTTTGTGTTTGATGAACGACATCTATTTATAATGATAAATTACCTTGGCGTTTAAACGACACCAGCGGACGTTTTAGTTATATTTAGTTGTTAAATATCTCCTAATTAACCTAGAACCACAAAATTATCTGTGTAATCACATTAAAAATGATTAAAAGTCACAAATTCCCTGTAAAAATGGGGTAAGGAGAACAAATTAAACAGGCTCCCGTGTCTAATCAACACAAGTGAAAGTTGTAGTGTTAAGTATGCACAAAATGCTAAAAAAATTAATTAATTTTTAATGATGAAAAGATTTGCGAAAACTTTCATGCATCATATTACATTTATTAGTCTTAAGTACCAAATGAAATCTGTAAGGTCGAAGTGATACAAATACAATAACACGGTCTTTAGGATCGTTGCAATTTCTTTCCCGCAACACATAATAACAATATCAGCAATCACTTCAACGATAATAAACCCCCTGCCTATTAAAATCAATGTCCTTAGAAAGAGTTCATCTCTAACGAACTTCTCCAAAAGAATAATAAAAACCAAAAACCCATATATTTGCCAGATATGCAATAAACTAACTCTTTCAGGTTTAGAAATAAGTGCTGAATAAGATGCGCCCCAAGACTTTTCTTCTCATTTAATTAATGAAGCTTACATTTGTTGCATTTGGAGAAGATGAAGTAAGTGGTAGTTCTCTATATAAATGCTGAAATTCATGGCATAATTGGGGAAATTTTATTAGAAAGAATGATTCTTTCTAATCTGCAAATATTCTTTGTGGAATAATGGATGGAATTGTAAACCTTGAACAAGTGGGGGAAACGATAAAGATGATTAGTGGTGTGAGTTAAACTAATTAATTTTGCTTCAAAGAGTTTGCTTGTTAAGGAATTTTTCAAAATGTTGTTAAAAGTTCTGTTAATGTCGTCATCTTTTAATATGCTTCAGTTTATTCAGATCCGTAAACGAAATTTTTGTTGAAGAATACATTTCATTTAAGGAATTATTCCATTATTTTTTAAGTTATATTAAATTCAAGATAGCGCTCAAAAATATTCGCACATTAACAATTTTTTCATAAAATTTTTAATGCAAACTAATGAAATTTAATATATCGGAATTGTATTTTTTATAGAATCAGCAACTTGTATTTTTATTGAAATGACAAATAATTTTTTAAACATAGTGTAACTACTATTTTCAAAAAATAATAATCAAAGTACTACTAAATAAATCACGCTACAAAAGTCTACGTACGCTTGAAAAAATCTCAAATTAGTTACAAGTATTGCATTTCTTTCTCATAATTTAGTACTTAGTAGGATATCTTTTAGTCCACCACAACTCTGATATAGATTTCATAATTTTTTTGTAATTTTTGCATCGATGTTCCTCCAGTCTTCTGTGATCATTGTTTTTACTTCACATTTTTTTTTGAATATGTTATGTTTCCTTTCTTTAAATTCAGGTTTTTATCAAATATGTTTTACTGGGCTTATAAATCAAGTGAATAAGGAGATGTTTTCACAATTTAGTGATAGTTATATAGAGACACTAGAAGTGAACGTTAAGAACAGTACGCTAAGGGTCAGTATCTTATTCAAAAATAAAGTAGTCTCTTATACCCAAATTTTGGGTGGATAATTCTGAAGTTTTCTTTAAAATATTTAAATGAAGCTCTCTCAGGATTAATTCCATAAAAAAAATGCCAAATTACTGAATCCTGAAGCTGATTTCCACCTCCACACAAAAACACTTCCACCTTCATACTTAAATGTTTCAACTCAATTCTTGGGATTAAATTTCGGAAAATTCAACATTAAAGTTACATTTTATAGAAAATTGCAAGTCTACAAACACTGTTTTGAGTGCCACTATATAATTAAATAGAAATAATTATATATATATATAATATATAATGGTCTTTACGGGAAAATGTTTAATAACATTTTTAGAACTAGCTGCTTTGAGAATTATGGCTGTTCGATATTTTAGGATTTCACTGCCACGTTATTCATACAGCTATTATAATAATCACTGTTTTAATTAATAATTCTAAAGCTTTAAAAAAAACTTAGAGAGAAAATCTTTGGAATGCGTTAATACAATGTAATTAATATTCATTTCACTATTTAATTATTCATCAATAGCATATTTGGCTAAAAATATCTATGTATATGATACGAAATAATTAAATTTTATATTTTAATTCTAAAACGTAGAGAATGTGTCTGTGCATTAATAAAATTTAAAACACACGCACAAAAATGAAATAATAATTACATTTCATAAATTATATTATGATGTCATCTTTGGATCATTGCCAAAGAAAGAAAAAAAATTTACCCTTCCTATGACCTTTACACATATTTTACGGACGATTTTTCATACTTTCAAAAATAATTATCCATCTTAACAAAAGCTGCAGGCATATAAAAAGATGGTTATATAAATTAAAATTATGTGTATACATTTCTGCAAAATGACTTCCTACTTTTTAAAAATATTTTTTAAAGAATGAAGTATTCCTCAACTGATTACTGCTAAATATATCTAAAGAATCGAAACATTTTCTTTCCTACATCAATAATAGATTATGCAATTGCATTTAATTCATTGGTATTTTTTAAAAGTAGTTTTCTAAGTTTTTTTTGTTGCTGTTGTTTTTAGCTCTTTTTTTATTTATTAACTGACCAAATTAAAAAAGGTAAGTTTTAGTAAAATTTTAATTAATGTATCAAACTTTCTTCTAGAAGTTTATGAATATTTCTACTATCCTTAAGACACACACATAAATTAAATATTAGAAATATTGTGGGAAAATTTTTTAAATTCATTAATCTTGATATATTTTTAATTCACGAGTTGGCAAGAAGGGAAGTAAGAGGTTAAGTTAAGTCAAGTGAAGGAAAGGAAGGTAGCAAGTGATTTGTTGACACGTTGTTGTTGACAAGCTGAAGTTTTGATACGTTTGATGTGTGCAAGTAGGAGTGAACTTGAAGTTCGACAATTAGTAAGAGGATTGCAGAGCGTGGAGCCTACGACATTGAACAAGCCAAACATACTGCCTGCAAGTTACAGTGTAGAATCCGCTACATTAAAGCTACATGTACTGTGTTCTTAATTAAATAGAAGCTAGTTATTAGTGCGCGACGCAGTTGTAATTGAGCGCATTTAAGCTGTCTTAGATTCAGTTGAGGGTCTGTAATAGTATCATCATAATAGAATATCTCACCTCTGCACTCTACCATAGTTCATGTACCTTAATTAGAATTGTATTGTGTCGGATCGATATTAGTTAATAAGAATTAATAAATCAGTTAGATTGAAAAAATGTCTGTGCATTATTCTATTCCTCATACATCTCTAGCTGGGTTGACAGGTAAACAAGAGGGTTCTGATGTAAGGAATAACCAGAGGTTACCACACACTGTTATGAAGGCAATGAAATAAAATCTAAAATATATTAAAATTTACCAAAATTGTATGGCTTATTGCACATTTTCTTATAGAAAATTTCATACGAGTAAACTACATGGTGCTCGTAACAAACTGTTAAAAAAATAAACCTAAATCCATAGTACATTGCATTTATTATATTTTAAATAACATCTACAGAAAGTATGAAAGAAATGCATTCATAGTCTTTTTAGATATCAAGTTTTAAATTACATAACTTTGACAAAAAAAAATATAATCGTCATAAGAGTTTGGATTTTTACTTTTCTAAATTAATACTTAATAGCAGATGCTTAAAATTCATAACTTTTGTAACGTAGACTTTCCTTTTTCTTTACTTATCAAATTTTTCTTTTTGGTTGGTCTTTTTTTCCCTTACGCAAATGGCATGGGTAAAATATATTTTAAATTTCAATTAAACATTGAATTATAAACTTAGGCAGATACCTTAAGCCAATGAAGCATTAATATATATATATTTAAACACACACACATGTATATACTAAAATAATATAAATATATACTAATTTAAATATACACATATATACGTATAAGTTAAAATAGTATTGCAATCATATTAGTTCAAATTTTCATGCGTTGACATAAATTTTAAAAATAAATTTTTCGTTCGTAAATCGTGTATTGGTATTAAGAATTCAGACAAGTTATCGTCTCTGCACCCGTATAAGATACTCTAGTACTGAAATAAATAAAATGCGTCACTTTTTTTTATTTCGAAACTTTCAAAGAGAATAATGATTATACATATGTAGATTGTATATATATGTTTTTTTTTATTTTATAATTGTCTCGAGAATATTGCGTCAAAGAATTATTCTTATAATGCTTCATATGCATTCAAGCAACCAAGTGACGTTTCCCATTAATTTAGTTCCGGGAAAAACAATACAATTATTAGTATTATGATGCCGGAATCTATGAATCTAAAGGGTATAGTTATGAAAGTTTTCATGTTTACTTCTTTGTCTGGCTCATTTCCTGTCGGCTTAAGTTACTGTTTAGTTCAAGTTCTCTTAAGTAGGACACTAAAATAAATTTACTTCTGAAGACTCTTGGATGCAGAAATAAGTTTTAATTAAGGAACTTTAAATTTCTAAGCCACAGAAAAGGAAAGAGGAAGGAATTAAGTCCCAATTCAACAATTCATTTTATTAAACTCGTTTGAAGAGAAGCCATTATTTAGCAGTAGTAAATATAAGCTATTTCAAAACCTCTATCTCGGAAATTTGAGCTCTTTGATTAACGGTCCAATTAAACTTTAAAAAAAATATATCTAGTATATCTGAACAAGAAGATTTATAACCAATTATATTACCTCGTTGTGTCTCTCTTTCTTTACCTCCAAAATGTTCTGGCGTGCTTTTGCTAATAGTACAAACTTTTATAATTAAATTGAGTAGAAAAAATACTGACAAGTACAACAAACCACGGGTACTGTAATTTATTAAGAAATATATATATATAATCAAAATTTCTCTACAAGAGAGATGAATCAACATGATTAATACTTAAAAGAATATCAATTGCTAGATAACAAGACAACAGAATTTAGAAGGAGATATGAAAAATTGAATTAACAGAGTAAAATATAAAAGAATGGATGCTTCAGTATTATCAACATTGCTGACTTAGGACAGCTTGTATACATAAATTTTCTTTAAAAAAATCTTTCTGTATAAAAGTGGGGTTGAACATGTTTTTTGGCCAGCCAACCTTCCCCCTTTTTTCTGTTAATAATACCGAGCAAATACCAATTGGAAATAATGGATAGGAAATCTAAATCCATTATATGGAAAAGGTAACTTACCCAAAAATTGCATACTGAAATGCAGAGCCCGCGCTAAATCTGAGTACAATAAACAAGTTTTTGCCAGATTCTGGACCCAAATACAATTTCAAAACAAAGCAATGGCTGAAAAATAGCACTTAGCAAAAGTATGAAAAGAATAGAAATAATAAAATAAGAAATGTGAACATACTACCATTATCTTAGAGACTCTTAATATGGTTTAAAAGTTATAATAAATTCTAAAAAAGTAATTTTATCTAAAACTAGAAACTATGGGTATTTAAAACTATCTAGGAAGAATAATAAATCTATAATATAAACCTTTTAAAACTATGGAAATTTAATCCTTACTATTTAGAATTTCATTATTTAAATATCTATTAATAAATTTAATTGTGTAGTTTTGAATTAAACAGTATTTAGTAAAATGTTTATAATTTTTTATTTTTTCTGATTTATTAGAAAATAGAAATGTATTGCGTAGTGTGCAATTAAGAACAATATTTCTGAATATAGATACATGCACATTACTCTCCCAATGCGGTACTTTTATAATATTGAAACTAAAGTCTTCTCGTTTATCATAAATATTAGTAACTATTTTATAATCTTTTAATTTAATTTCTATATCAAGAAAATTTGCTTCGTAACTGTTACTATTTGTCTGTATTAAATTAAGATATTGTGGATAAAAATTAATATTAGGTATAAAGTTGCCTTGCTTTCCAAAAATGATTATATCATCTATATAACGAAAAAAGTAAAATTCTAAGTTGTCTGTGAAACTATTTTCAAAATAATGTAAATATAAATTGGCAAGACAGTTGCTAGCTGGGCCACCTTGTGGTAGACCCTTAATCTGTTGATAATAATTACCATTATGATAAACATAATTCTCTTTTAGAACTAACCTAAGTAGAGAACCAAATCTATCATATTTGATATTTTTAAACAAATTATCTTTATGTAATTTTACTAGTGTTTTTATCATATCATCAATATTAATTGAGTTAAAAAGATCTTCAAAATCTAAACTAAATTTTGAAAAAATCTTTTTATCTTTAATTTGTGCAATAAGTTCTGTACTATTTTTAAGAATGGCTGAAGTTTTTAGATTTATTGTATCTTGTAACATTTCATGTAGAATTTTGCCTGATTTGCTGATATATGTATTAAAACCATTAGTAACTGTTCTAAACTTTACTGGATTTTTATGAAATTTAGGAGTAAGAAATACATGTGGAAATTTAAAATTATTATTAATTTGTATTTTTAATTGTTTATGAAAAGCCAAAATTCGATTATTTATTTCTCTATCAGAAATTGATGACCTAATAAAAGCTGTATTATTTTCAAAATGTTTGTTAAGCATTAAACTATAATAGTATTTACAAATGAAGGCAAAATTTCCAGGCACTTTATCAATATAAACTATAATAAATTTATTTTGTAATTTTTTAATCTGATTTTTAATATCATTAAAAAAGATGTTATTATCTGTACTAAAGTTATATTTATTAATCTGTTGTGTAATGTTACATTTAAACTCTGTGAATGCCTCTATAGGCATACTATATTTAATAGCAATTTTGTAAATAAATTGCTCAATATCATTATATAACTGATTTTTGATAATTTTATTATTATTGGAAATCATAAGTCTAAAACCAGTACCTTTATTCATTATATTTCTAAGATTATTGTCTTTTACAATATTGAGATCACCAGTAATAACATGCTGGTGATAATTATCTTTGAATTCTTTAAATTCATTACAATAACATATTAAATTTTCTTGCTTGATAGGTGCATTATAGTTAAAAATTGATCTACCTATTTTTTTATTATATTTAAAAGCCTTTTTTAATAGTGATATTTTGAATTGGGAAAGTTGACATGTGTTTTTTAAAAATGCTAGAAAAATTAATATTATCAAAAGATTTATTCATATATAATAATGTACAATATTCTGTTTGATATTTTTTATTTACATTGACTTTTATTTTATGTTTATGCTTCAGAAATTTGAGAATGTCTCTTATGATATGTAAAGCATGACTATCTATAAATTTATCTGAATTTAGTATATTATCCGTAATACATATTTCTGTCTTACTTAATCCAAACATGAAAGATTTAATGTGCTTTATAATAAAATTGTTCTCGAAACTATTACATATATCGCTAATACCTTTTGAAATAACATTTTCGTCTCTGCTTAACCTTTTAGTCCTATTACCTCTAGTTTTTCTTTTATTAATCTTTTTGATTTCTTTACTGTAACAATAATCTTGATAATTTTGTTTAATAGCATTAAGAATATTTTTTCCTAGATATAATACATTTAGTCCATAAGGATAAATTGTATTATAATACTTAATGTAGAAATTTTCCCACATAGTCTATCTTTAACATTAGAGACTACTTTAATAATATTGAGCACAACATTTTCAAAACCATGTGTATGGAAATCTCTAATTTCTAATTTGAATTTTTTATACTATTAAAGTTTTTAGTATCTGATCTATGTTGATTATATAATTCTAATATTAATTTTATTACTAGTCTGTGCAATATATTTAAAATGATATATATATATATATATATCAATTATATATATATTATATATATAATGGATATATATATATTATATATATAATTGATATATATATATTATATATATATATTTAATTATTTATATATATTATTATTTATTAATATTTATTATTATATATATTATTAATTTTATGAATAAATCATTTAACAAAATTAATTTTTCAGGTATATTTCAGAAATATCAATATTTTTTAATATTAAAAATATTATTATTAAAAAGGCTTTCAAATATAACAAGAAACTTCGCAGATTTATATTTTCAATTATAATCAAGTTTCGGAGCTCCTATGTCCGGAGCTATGTAAATGCTATTTATATTGTGATTATATCGATGAATATCATCAGCACGTTGTCACTGGAGACCTTGGCATTGTAAAAGATGATTTATTGAGAAATTTTATGGAAAAAGGTACTGGCTTTAGACTTATGATCACAAAAAATAAATCCAACGTTGTAAAACAAATTACAAGAGATTTGGATACTTTCTACCTTAAAATGGCTATTAAATACGGAATGCCGATAGAAGCATTCAATCAATTTAGATCTCTTGTAGCAATAGAAATTGGAAAATTGGATTTCAACGTTGAAAATGAAATTATGTATAAAGACCTTAAAGTATCGATAGATAATATTCAAAAGGATTTCGTGATAACTTATGTTGATAAAGTCTCTGCTAATTATGCAATAATATGTAAATATTTTTATAGTAAATTATTAAGTGATCATATTTTAAAGAATAATGCATTTCAAAAGTCGATTCACAGCAATAGAGAAGATGATAATCGTCTTTTGGCTTTAAACAAAAGATTAAATATTCATCTCAAAACTATTAAATACCCACGAATTTTTTTAACACCAAAATTCCACAAAAGTCCAATAAAATTCCGTAGTATTACTAATGGGTATAATACATTTATAACAAAGTCTGGGAAGATTTTACAATCCTTTCTTCAAAATAATATCGATAGCTTTCAACACACAGCAATAATTAAAAATAGCTTAGAGATTGTTAGATTCATGAGGGATATGACAGTTTTTTCCATGTACGGCTTTGACTTCGAGGACCTTTTTAATTCTATTGATATAGATGATATGATTAGAGTTCTACATTTAATTTATGATAAATATGAATTGCATAATTCAATGAAAAAGGAAAAATTTGATATCCTGGTTAATCTTGTTTTACAAGAAAATTTCATAGCATTTGATCAGAATCTTTATAAACAGATCAGAAGATTAACTCAGGGTGGTCCTGCCAGTAATAGTTTAGATAACCTGTATTTACATTGTTTTGAAATTGATCATATTTTTAATGAATCTTTCTTACTTTATCGTTATATAGATGTTATAATAATTTTTGGTAAAAATAGTGAATTCAAACCAAATATTATGTTCTACCCTGACAATCTCAACCTTCTTAAAACTAATTTTAACTCTAATATGGTTGAATTCCTAGATTTAGACTTGCATCTAATTGACAATAGAGTAGTCTGTAACATTTATGACAAAAGAGATTCTTTTAGTTTCCATGTAATTAAAATTCCTGTATATATGGAACAGTAATTTGCATCTATCAATTTACAGAAATATTGTTTTGAATTTTTTACTTAGGAATGATAACTTAACTACCAACAAAATAAATAAATTTAATAATATCAAGAAATTCTTCCAATGCTGCTTAGATCATGACTATCCTTTTAACTTCCTAAGAACATATATTCATCACAAATACATTAATCGTCTTGCTATTTCTGATTTCAAAACCACCATACAACAATAGGATCTTAAAGTCAGCAAATTAGTGGTTTTTCTGTGAAGATTCTGTTTTAACACTCTTCACACAGTTTATAATTTTTCCACACCCTTCTTAAAGATCTTATAAAATGAAAAATTTCTACATTTTTGGCAACCAAACCAAATTTCTACATTTTGGCAACCAACCAATTTTCTACATTTGTGACAACCAACCAAGTTATAGCCTACCAAATTTGATTGTAATCTTTCTTGGCGTCTTCCTTACAAGCTGGTATGAAGGATGAGTTTAAGTGCAATTTCGATTTTTATCACAACATTTAAAAGCTTTCCATCGGTTTCAAGACTGTTGGATCTCCTGGAATAAGCTCTGTGAGCAGAAGTTTCGAAAAATCTTTTTGGAATAATCCTTTTATTGGGTAATTCTTTTGATATTTTTCTGCTTAAACATTGGTGTGGGAGGTGATATGTTTAATGGCAAGCCACTCGCTAAGTCGAAACATTTGTTTTAATTTATAAAAAAAAAAAATATAATCTGATATTTAAAATTTAAACATTTTGGGAGAATTTTTTGCTCAATAGTAGTCGGTTGTTCTTTCATATTTCTATGAGATTTTTTATACTTTGATTTTTTATCTTTATTTTTTATACTTTGGATTTTTTATCTTTGATTTTTTATACTTTTTTTTTATACTTTGGATTTTTTATACTTTGAATTTTTTATACTTTAAATTTCTATTTATTTTATTTTGGTCTTTCCTACCGAGTTGCAAAGGGGGAAGGTTGGCGCCTTCAAACTAGTTTAACACCACTTATTCGGTCCTAAGTCCAAAATTGCGTTTTGACTCGCTAGGTTCTTATTTGTATTTCATTAGATTTGATTTTCATTTTTTTATTAAGTATTTCCTGTTATGTTCTATCTTTTATATAAATTTCTTCCATATATATATATATATATATATATATATATATAATGTTTAAAATTCTTAATTTATTATTTCTGTTCTTTTCAAACATTTGCTAAGTGCTACTTTTCAACCATTGCTTTGATTTGCTTTGAATATGTATTTGGGTCCAGAATCTGGCAACAAATTGTTTATTGTACTCAGATTTAGCGCGGGCTCTGCGTTTCTGTATGCAATTTTTAGGTAAGTTACCTTTTTCTCATAATGGATTTAGATTTCCTATCCATTATTTTTCAATAGGTTTTTGCTCAGTATTATTAACAGAAAGGGGAAGGTTGGCTGGCCAAAATGCATCTTCAACACCCACTATTTTTTTATATATATATAAGCTGTCCTAAGTCAGCAATGTTGATAATACTGTAGCATCCATTCTTTATATTTTCATATTGATCTCTATTGCTTTAGTTTTTCATATTTCCTTTAAATTCTGTTGTCTCGTTATCGTTCAATTTTAAATATTTTCAGTTTTAATCATGTTTATTCATCTGTCTCGTGTAGAGAAATTTTGATATTATATATATATATATATTTAGCAGTAAATAATTCAAAAGAAGACTAATAAATCCCAAAAATCCTAAGATCAGACCGGAAGAACCAAGAACATGGAACCATGACTAACCAAAAAAGAGAAATGTAGCTTAGAGGGGAAAACTATTATGATTTCTCGAGCTGTCACTGGTTTAGGACAGTGAAACAGGATTAAACAATGTTTTGTGAGATATATATATTATATATGTATATATTTAACAAAATATTTTTATTTGTGTATTATTTTGCAAAAAAAGCTGCAGAACTTATCTTGAATCGTGAAACTTCTCAGTGCATGTTACATTTCAAAAATAAACTACCTCAATTCTTAAAGGCTGTGAAATTATTTCTTGTTAGGTTGGAGGCAATTTGAAAACAAAGTTGTTTAATACTTCAAATGAAATGTATGTTAATATTATTTAGTTTATAAATTTAAATTTGTCAGCTTAATTTTACACAACTTAATTTTAAATTTATGAATTTATGTTTGTTAGAAGCAAAAATCAAGGTGATATTTTATTTTTAAAATAATTTTACCTTTTGATTTTCTTTAGACTTATAAAATTAAAATGCGTAAAAACTTACGATGGATTTTTTAACACTAAAATTTGGTGTATAACTCGCCCCTATACATACTTTCAAGCTGCATTTTTTTAATTTTTAGGTATATTCGTCCCATAACGCGCATTCTCTTTCTTATGCTGAAACTAGAAAGGTACGGAAGCAATACTCTTATGTTTTTGAGTCATTATTATCCCAGACCTTTGAAACAATAGAATATTTCTAGAACTGCAACTCTCTTCGAGTTCATAGGATATGTTATTTTTTACAATAAACTGTTTTTCGTTATACGTAGAAATCTAATTGTTTATGCTCATTTTCCTTTCCTTTTTCTTTATTTTTAAAGGTAGAATTTTTATAGATGGTGTATAACATTCCTACGTAAATTTTGATCTTATTTTATGTTAAAATAGCGCATTACACGGAGGATTTTAAGGTATATTTAGAGCATTATTTATTAAAATAAAATCTTTCGGTTATATAAATATTTTTAATGCAAATATCAACATTAAGATGTTATGAAAGGTCAAATGGACTTGGTGTGAGTGAGTGTTTGGGTTTATGGCGCAAGAGCTAAATCTGGTTAAGCTGCACCAAACATTCGTTTAAACATTAAAAATTTAAAATCATTCGAAATTCTTATAAAATTTCAGTTAAAAAATGTAAAATTTCAAATTTCATAAAAATTAATTTTCATAAATTTAAAAAAAAACTAAGATGTGGGGTGACCAAGTTTGATAAGTACAACTGAGAAAAAGTTATTTTCGTAGTCTTGTCGGCGTTAAAAGTAAATCACTTTTGTAATACGTTTTCCTGTCTTTTACTGCACAATTACGATTTGGTACATGTTCCTCCTCTCCCCCCCCCCTCCACGTCATACGTAAGCATGTCTTCCTTATCCGTAGCATATTCAACAGGTGCCGAATTATTGGGTTTATGTGGAGCCATTTTGATTTCTATATTGTGTTTTGCAGTATTTTTAGGTGGACTCTTTTTCTTACGAGGATTTGAGGCCTGAGATGTGGAAGGTATGGCATTGGATGTAGTGGTATTAGTCGTAAGAATAGGACTTGTTTTAGTTGATAAAGGAGTACGCATTGAGTGAGTGAGTGAGTGTAGGGTTTAATGGCGCAAGAGCCAATTTTGACTAAACTGCGCCACACGCTTGTTAAAATATTTTTAAAAATGCGGAAGAAATATAAAATATATACTTATATATTTATGTATGTGCATGTCTGCATGCACATACATAAAAATTAAAGTTAAAATAGATTAAAATGATTTTGTCAAATGAGGTATCAAAATCCAATTTTAAAAATAAAAGCAAACAGATTTTGGTAGGGGATTTCCCCCACCAAGTCAGACAAGGATAAAACATATGTATGAAAAAAAGTAATACGATGATGATTAAAAACTGGACAATCTATCAAAATGTGACGCACAGAGTAAAAGACCTTACATGAAGGACATTGAGGAGCATCTTCCCCTAACAACAAATGCCTGTGAGTGAAGCGAGTATGAACAATGCGGGAGTAAGCATTGATACTGCGGATGAAGAAAGTGCTTTACTGGATGAGGCAGATGCTTCGGACGATGATAGACT
>BMAO01009240.1:0-97079 GCA_019973975.1 Trichonephila clavata | reverse complement strand
ACCCTTGACCCCATGGGCTCGTTATATATAAAATTATATACTCAAATCAGCACTTATCTTGATAATTTGCTCGGTTTATAATTAATCCCTTAACTGCCTTTTAAAAGTTACGCGATTCACTCCTCAATACCATGGTTTTCCACGTAGGTGACAGTATGTGATGCATTGGAGGGGGGGGGGAGAAAAGGAATAAATAAGTGAATTATTTGAAATAAGTAAATCTTTCGAAAACTTCAGAATAGTTTTATGGATGGAAGTGTACAGAAAAGATCATACTTTAGAAAGACGTATATATACGTCCATGGCAAATAACGCTTTGGCTGAGCGAGTTTTTTTTTTGGCACCAGTGGAACTTAAGGGTTAAAGTAGAATTGTAGCCTTAGCGTAAAAGTATAGTATTATTCAATTCAATACATTGTTATTGAATGGAGGGGGAGGGGCGATGAAAATTATGATTGAATATTGGGTTGCAAGTTTTGAAAGTTTGAGAAGCACTGGTTGGTGAGTATCATTGGACTAATAGAAGTGTGATACGTCTGACACATCACGATCTTGTATTATCCCATCACTAACGTCACTCCAGAGCGCCATCATTTCGAACAGATTTGTCTTTGTTGGGGGTACATTTTCAGTCTTCTTAAAATATGCCATGGGTTCAGGTCACAAGCAATTAATTAAGAGGAAATGGTTCATTGGATCTCTATGTTCATATATCTGTTCGCTATGGTTTCCCCAATACTTAATGTAAAGATTTTACAGATTTACGAATTTGTGAAATTTATTCACAAGTTGTTTAAATCAATCGAAATATTGTTATTTCTTATCACGTTAATTTGTGAGCTTAGAAAATCGTTTAATTTAATAAATCAACTAGATCTTTATTATACAAATGAATGAAAAATGAAATCGAATATTTGATAGAATGTAAATTACATTCAGAAGTAGTTTTTATCAAAATTAAAACTTATAAAGGACTTTTGAAGGGGTGAAGTTGAAGAAATGTATTAGGTGATCTTAGCAAGTACTTATTTCATAATTCCTGTTTGATTTGTTATGAAGTACGCTGAACATTTATTTTTTTAAATAATTTTTTCAAAAGTTCAATTTCAAGAACAGCAATAAACGATCATAAAAAAGTTTTTGCGTTTCCTGTACAATTTGAATAAAGTGTTACAACTATGAATATGATGATTAAAGCGTTCTGATGGTCAAACAAGAGTATGTGGTAGTTAAGTCCACTACTATGATAATATTTAAACATTTAAATTGTTAGAAAACGAGTCTGATATTGAAAACTAAAGATACAACTACTGCATTAGCGTCCATTAGTGATACTTTCTAGTTTTTCACGTTTTAAAAAGTAATAAAAAACACTTGGAACAGTTGAAAATTCTGACAGCTCAAAATCAAATCCATGATTAAAAACTAAGATTTAGGTTTCTCCCAGGAGGATAATAAATAATTACTTTTAGAATAAATGAATCTCTCTCTCCATTTTATAACAGAGTGTTGTTGTTGCAAATGTCACTTGATTAGCATTGCCATTCGAGGCCCACAAGATTCATCATGGCTAAGGGCTAGATTGTACACCGGATGTTATCCGTAGCTTTGAGCATCATGCAGGTGACAGAACGATTTGGCTCAATTCTACCCTCTTTAGATACTGAAGGCCCCCACCTCTCTTTCCCTTTCACCAAGCTCAAAATTATAACAGGTAAAAACACAGAAATCTGATGCATTTGTTGTCAGTTTTAAACCTTTAATAAATAATATACAATTGTATTTATTATTATTTATATGATTTATAAAGAGAACAATTTTATTTAGGAGCCAAAACTGTTCAAAAACTCTTCACTAGGAAGTCGATGCACTACTTCATGCATACAAAATATGAGATAATAAGCAAAATGGGAATTTCTCATTGCATGAATTATTTCAAATGTTAATTAACGAAACACAGACACAGTGATTTTCGTATAACTGACTCATTTCCGCTGTGGACATAATAAAATTCCATTCAAGGTCAAATAAATGTGTGATATTACTTCCAGAAGTTTGCATTACTCTAATGGTATCTACTGAGTGCAGTGTTCTCAAACTTTCAGTATTGGTGAACCAATATGCAATCATGATTTTCATCGCATCCCTCTCCATACAATAACTATGTATTGAATTAAAAAAAAAATACTTTGACGCTAAAGCTACAATACGACTTCAACCTCTTAAGTGCATCTGGCATGTATAAACGTCTCACTCAGCCAAAGAGTTTATTATCCCTGACGTATATATACGTCTTTCTAAAGTACGATTTCCTCAGTGCACTGCTACCCATAAAACTGTTCCAAAGGCTTTAGAATACAATAAAAGGACATTGACAATGTTTGCGAAGGATTTACATTTTCCAGAGAATGTTTTACTTATGTATTCCTTTTCATCCATCCCAATATATTACATACACGTGCCTGCGGTGACATTGAGGAACAAATTGCGTAACTTTTAATCAGCAGGAAAGGGATTAATTGTACACCGTAAAAATTATCAAAATATCTGTTATTTTTTTATATGTCAAGCCCATGGGGTAACTGGCAATTATTGAAATTATTCTTAACCTTGTACTCTTAAATAAATTACAAAATATATTGCGCACTACTTTACATTTATAAGTTTATTATATCAGTTCAAATGTGTATTTTATTTTTTATTACGTTAGAATGTATTTTTTTATGTGTAACATCTTTCCTCTCGATTGCTGGAGATTTGTGGGAGTGATTTCGTGAAAAGGGACGGAAATGCGTAACAGGAAGTTGGGGAAGCGTGCGCTATTCAGTGAAGTTCTGTTTTCTCTCTCCTTCATTCGGGAGGGTTGCCCCCATCCCCCACCCCCTGCGGTCTAGGACGTGGGACCTTTGTTTTTGTTTTCTCCCTTTAGGATCAGAGAAGAAGCTAAGTCCTTTAGGCAGAGCCCCGTAGTTGGACAATGGACCAACGTGTTTCGATACCTGACTTCGATTGCTCTGTACAATTTAAACGACCGGGCCAAATAGCAGTTGGTGTTGCGATCTATTGCATACAGAACACCTCACATGTTGTGGCTCCTCATATGGATATTACTTATCATCAAACAAGGGGACTGGGTATTGTTAGCCAAGGTATTGAGGATATATGTGCGGCAAAATGCTTATTTGAAAATGGATAAACAGTGATTTCGGTGGTCGTACACATTTCTCCGAATCAAACGGTTAAAAAAATTAAAGATTTCCTACATTTTTTACTTTTACCATATACCGAAGGTGGTTCTGCTCTTTTTTTTTTAAAGAAAAACTGTCACTCACTTTCCATGATTTTGAGTGGTGAAGAAGATTTTGAGAAGTTAACTTCAGTTTGCTAGAAGTGGAGCCCCTCATAGCTTTTTTGAATGATGAACTCACAAGCTCGAAATGAACCGAAATGTTTCGACAACTAACAGTGGTACTGTTATTGACGCTATTTTTCACACACACACAGCGGTTTTTAAATACTTTGAAAACACAGGTATATGTGTCATATTTTATTTATCATAAATTATCATTACCGCTCTTCCCCAAATTGAACAAGAATAATTATTTTTGATAAAAAAATTGCATTACTCCTAGTGTTAATTAAATAAAATTTTCATTAAAGATATAATTATTTTGTAGAAATTATTTCCAATCTACTCGATTAATTTTTTTCAGGATTTAAGTTGCTATTGCGAATTTATCATGGTAACATGTCAGATGTTACACATCGTATGCGACTACTGTAAGGTTCGTTTCTTTTTTTGTTAGGTAAATTAATAATTTTTTAAAAATAATATTTTGCTTTCGACTTTTCAATATGCTCGTGCCCCCCTTGTAAAGATAATACGCTCCCCCCCCTAGTGGGGTGCGCCCTACAGTTTGAGAAACGCTGACTAAGTGAACTATCTTTTTGCTGGACGGCAGTTATTTATAATGATAAATTGCCTTGGTGTCGAAACGACACCAGTGGACGTTCTAGTCATATTTAGTTGTAACGTTTCTACTAATTAATCCAGAACAACAATTTTTGTGTGTAAGCACCATGGAAAATGATTAAAAGTGACGAAAAATTTTCAAATTCTACAAGAACAAACTAAACAGACTTTGGTATCCAATCGACATCAACGGACATTAAAGTGTTAATCGCTTGACCAATTGGAATGCTATATATATATATATAAAGCTCTCATCATTTCTTCCCCATGAGTAACTTCTTTTCTTGCTATTTGCGGAGCACCACTTATGAAATACTGACCTCAATTTTTCCTGTACTAGATTTTAATTTCTTGTTTTTCATTTTATTTAATTTTAATACATTAAATATAATTTTTAACTTAATATACATGATGAGCAAATAAATGTCAATGTTTTTAGATGAAAGTCTTAAGCATTGTAAGACATAAACCATTTCACTTCTATATTTACTCGTAAAAGTGGTCTTTACGAAATTCTTGAGTTCTTTTAATGCCAATCTGAAATACTCTGCTTCGTTATTACTATTTTACGGTACATAATTTTTATCACTCAGAATGCCATTGGGGATGGAAAAGTTTTTTTTATGAAATTTTATCAGTTTATTTAAATAGAAAGTTAAATATATCCAATGGGATCGAACTTTATCACTGAAAAATTTAGAAGACAATTCTCGAATCAAAATTTGAATGGACGAGCAAGGTCATAATTGACACAATTTTCCATACTGAATCAGTCTTTAAACTTAAACGAATGATGGAAATAAACATTTCTCTGAATTTCTGACATTTAATCTCGAATGCTTACGAATAATTCGTGATGCTATTTTTAGTAATTCCAGGATTCAATATCTTAGAAATGTAGAAATTCGCATAGCCGTTAGAATCATACTTTCCAGAAGACTACATTTCACCATTCCGCTTAAAGCAATGTTAGTTCTCCCACGCAGATGTCAATAACTACGATCATTGGCAATTAAAATAATACGGTTAGCATTGCTCAACTACATGTTAACAAATATCTTCTAATTTGTAGAAGGTAAGGAATAAACCTTAGCATTTAAATGTCAACATTGGAGCCTCAAGGCACACAAGATTTTTGTAAATATAAATAGTATAAATCAAATATAAATCGTTGTTACAATGTTTGCAGAGTTAATGTATCTGGAGAATGCTAAAAAGGCAATTAATATCTTTATTTAGGTATTAGGAAGCAGATTTTCATTAGAGTTAATTGCTGTGATAGATTGTAATAGATATAATAAATTAAGTATCTTTTCTGCTTTCCACCAGTTGCTTTGCATTCGTTAACGTAATGGAACTATTTCTTTTGTGTTACAATTCAAGTAATTGTTTTAATTTAAATGAAATAAAACGCATCTAAAAATACGCCGATTGTCTTTTTAAAGTAAAGTTTTTCTCCTAATATTTAAAATTATTAAACATTTTTCAAAATGAAAAACCCGCAAATGGTTCATTAAAATATATGTTAATAAGATACAGTGGCGCACACAAGAGGGGTGGGGTGTTTTGCAGAACCCCATAGCCCTTGATTTTTTATCGATTGATTATAATCCTATACATGCAGTACGTAAAATTTAATTTAGTATTGGTTATTAATAATAAATTTTGTTAATCAATAATTAAATCTTTACTGTTTTCTTTGTTCCTGAAAATCGACAAAATTAAAAGAGTATGTTGGGCTGCTTATTGGAACATGATACGAGAATGGTAAACTTTCAATCTTGGATCCCCCGCCCCCCTCCTTCCCTTGAAAAATTCCTGTGTGTGCCTATAAGTTATAGTCGAAAGCTGAAAGGGGAAAGTGTGATTCAACATTTCTTAAGCTCTTTATTTCATTGAAATTACTTAAATAACTTATAGTTAAGAAGGAAAGAAGAAATTCTTAGTAACTTACCTTCATAAATTAATTCCATTCTATTTAAGACAAAGATATTGACTAATGGACAACAAGCTAATTTCATTATCTTCCGATTAAAATGCTTATAAAGATTTTAGATTGTACTTTACATACTACAAATTCTCAGCAAAATAGATAATACGCTATGAAATAATGAGCTTATTTAATCCTCCTCCAATCAAATTGAAAATAATCTCGGTCTTAAGCAAAAAATAAATTGTTAAAAAAAATCATCACTACTAATCTCTACAAATGGGATTTTTATATTTTACATCTTGTTCTAGATGTACGCTGGCCGTGGTAACCTAGTGTTCAAGGTAACGGACTCATGACCGGCGTGTCATGAGTTCGAGCCTTGTACCGCTGAAGACCCGGTGCGCATAGAAGGCAAATGCAAGATAATTATGCCGAGGCTCAAATGTCCTCCCGTTGGTATGGTGTGGAAGTTAAGAGAGGGGGTATCAGCGTCTCTTGACCATGTTTCAAAATTACTAGGTACGTTGCCTAAAGTACTCGAGTATAACTGAATAGTGCTACATAAATATTCCCTCTCTTGTTCACTCACTAGATTATAGTTATCTTATTAGAAATCGCGTAAAATTAACGGAAGCGAGTTTGAACTAGATTGTTTAACATTAGAACGTCCGGAATTTCGATTATCCTTAAGTGTTCACTAATGTCAAAACTACAAACACGTGGTATTAAATAATTGTAATAACTGAATAATTGCTGGAATACTGTTCAGTAGGGCTTAGTTTTCAGACTTTTTAATATTATTTCATGTAATTATCATAAATTATATGACTCTTTATATCTTAAAAAACCGTAAGAAAACAAATGATTTAATCTTGTAAAATGGAATAGAACACTAATATTCAGAAATATTAGTATAATAAGAAAAATCGAAATTTTTGTGATACGAGTTTTTCCATCATTATTTATCGTTTTTATGTATAATGTTGTGTACATATCTCATTTGCAATGAATACAGTGATATTAATTTTTCCTGTATATTTTCATGCCAGAGAAGCAATTCTTTTTAGTTTCATTTCCGTTACACTCTTTAATTTCGCACTTTTTGCCTTTTAGTGAATTTGTAATGCCTTTAAATTTAGCACTTACCTGATTTTTCAAATTTTTTGCACTTACTTAATTTGAAAGTAATAGCAGATAAGCAAATGTTATGCAACGAAACACTTAAGCACAACAATTTTAGTATAATTAGTACATTTCCACTGGGAACCGAATAATACTGCCTTCAAGGTCCAATAAATGTGCGATAAAACTTTGGGTAGTTTGTTTTACTAATGGCTTACTTGGTTAACTATATTTTGATTAACGACAGCTATTTATAATGATAAATTGCCTTGGTGTCAAAAAGACACCAGTGGACGTTCTAGGTATATTTACTTATAAAATCTCTCCTAATCAATCTAGAGCCACAAAACATATTTGGGTAATAACCATGCAAAATGATTAAAAGTCACAAAAATTTTCAAAATCCCAGCAAAAATATGGAAAGGAAAACAAACTAAACTGGCTCCGGTGTCTAAACAGCACCAATGGAAGTTTTAGTGTAAAAACATGAACATTATTGCCTTAGAAATACAAGAAAACGTCACAAAGGGAAGAAATTTCAGCAATTTCTCTTTTCAAATTTGGCAACAACGCTAGCATCCTGCGCTAAATGAAGTGTTATCACAGGGATTCCCAAAGTGGTCTATATAGACCCCCAGAGATCTATGGCGACCTGCAAGGGGCCCACGAGAGCAAAAAGATAATTTGGGGGTCTATTAGATATAAATGGGGGGGGGGTTTCTACGATTGTGTTTCTTATTAAACCAGATTGTGACTTTAATTTTAAAGGAAAATTTAATTAAATGAAATCCAGATTTTACATTTAACAGATTTATTTACTAAATTGAATAAGGTTAATTTGCAGTTATAAGGTGATAGCATAAATTTTATTAAAGCAAGGACCATCATTTTAGCGTTTCTTGCCAGCATTAAGCTAAAGTAGAAAATTATTGGACGTCGCGAATTTTCCCAGTTTCTAACTTGGCCACCGATAATGTGCCAGGAAAATGGCATTTTAACCTACATTCAACATTTAAGTTCCCTTTTTTCAGATTTTGAAACTAGGTTTGAGAAGGCTTTGACTATATATATGGTAATCACCACAGAAGGAAATGAATTCATATAGTCACAGTGGAAATAAAAAATGTCACATTACAAGAGGAGCTGATTGGAAAAGGCAGTAACGGAAATATTAAATTTTAGAAACGGATGCCAGCAATTTTGGCTTTAAAAAGATATACCTGTTATTTATCTCGAATTATGGAATATTGTGAGAAATTTTTTAATTGTGTGCTTTTCCTAAGGAGTTTCAGTAACGGTTGTCGACTGGACACGACTAACCAAGGAAATTAAGGGTTAAACCTGATAAGATTGATAACCAACGTTGGAAATTTGCTATTGAAGTGCCAAATTCATCCCTGACAAAAACCCTTATTTTCTTTAACAGTTATTTTATGAATCATATAAGTTTAATTTAATTAACATGTGTGTTTCTTAAGTTTTGAACTCTAAACTTCATTCCATTATAAATTTAAATCTTTTAAAATAATTAGCTCTGTACCAGCTGTCATAAACACATTTAAGCTGATACATTTGCAAAAATTCAATATTACGTAAGCAGGGTCTACCCCAAACCGAAAAACATGGCAAGGGGACTATGAGACAAAAAAGCTTGGGAACTTCTGTGTTATCGGTAACACTTCTTTACAACATTTCACTCGTCTCCCCTAATAGTTGTCGTAATATAGCAGACCGTTCCCCTGGCAACGCCATTGTTGATCTGCACCAAGGAGTAAAGGAGGGCAGTGATTCGATTTTTACTTACGGAAGGTGTGGTACGTATCAGTGGCGAAACGGAGAATTCTTGCCCCCTTCCCTGCAAAATCAGATTTTGTGTCCAAAGCCAAAATACGTACTTTGTGTCAGTCAGGCTTTGGGTCCCCTAGAGCCCGGTGTTCCTCGCAATACGGGAATTGCGGGGGTGTGCTTTACGTCACTGGTACGTGTGCTCTGGATACAAGCCATCCTTTCCATCCACATACCCTTTAAGACTTGCACGTTGTCCTCAGTGGATGGCACTGATGGACTGTCCAATCTTTCATCGTCCCATGTTCTTCAATGTTTTAAGCATTCTATCCATTCGTAGATCTTGCTTTGCGATATACAGCAGTCAACATACTGCACTTGCATATGACAAATAATTTCCACAGTTTTCGCAAATCTCGAAAAGTGAACCACTGCCCTCTTTAGTTCAGATCGATAATAAAGCTGCCATGTTGAATCGTCTGCTACACTCTGCGGTGTAACGAAGAAAATATACCCCCGTAAGGTCAGGTTTTGGGACCCGAAGTTGGATTTGACAAAAGGTAGGTACTTGGTGGCAGTCAGGCTTAGGGCTCCCAAGAACCCTAACCCCCACAAAGTGGGGGTTGCGGGGATGTACGTAAAGCCACTGGCTACACCCCAATGACTACGAGAGTAGACAAGTGACAAGTTGTATAGAAGTGTGATGAAGAAGATGCCGCCCATCCAATATAGCGGTTAGCGACATTGACTGCGATGCCGTAAGGCCTTTGTTAGAATCTCGCAGAAGGCAAGCATGTTTGTAAATGTATAGTACCTTCGCTGTATAGGGTACTCTAAATAGCCGTCGAGCCGCAAGTCCTCTCGTGAAGTTGGTGAAAGGGAAAGAGAGGTGGTAGGCCTCCGACCACCCCCAGGCTGTTCTCCCTCAAAATTGGGGTGGAGCCGAGCAAAATTGTACTGTCGCCTGCGAATAGTGCTCAAAGCTAAGTATAAAGACAGGCGTACAAATCTGGATCTTTGCTGAAATAAATTTCGTGGACCTTGATCTGATGTTACTGTCGATCAGGTAGCATAAGTAACAACAACAACATAGAAGTGTTGACGACTTCTCTTCATTCATGTTGGATACTATTGCTGTTGTCAAACCTTGAAAAGGGAAATTGCAAAACTCCCTTTACTTTTTGACTTTCCCTCGTTTTATACCGGCTTCCGATCAAAGGTATACTTCTAGAACCAAGCCCTAAAGTGCTAGAAAAGAGGTGTTATAAAGTATGTAGATGCTAGAAGGTGAAACAAGGTATCAATCATTGGCATGGCCAAATAATTTTAGCGCGTTGTTCACGTATTGTATTTTACAATAATGCAACTAATGAACTTTTTACTAACAGAAAGTAATACTGTACCACTCCTCTAAATGTACTACTATTGATCTGAAAAGAAATAATGACACAAATCTGTATCAGCACTATAAAAAAGCAAAAAAACTAGCAAAATTCAGGAAAATTTGTAGGAAAATTAGGGAAAACTATGGGAAAATTTAAATATGATTCGGCTCATCTACGGCACAAATGCGACCAAATGCCGAAAACCCGAGGTCAATTGGTTGCTTATTGGCTGAGAAAAAGGTACGATAAAATATGGAACGAAGACGAAGACGAAATTTGCGTCCTAATCGCACTTTTGTTCCACAACGTGAAAAACGCGCTAAAAACATTTGCAAAAGTAAGCCATATGTGTTATTCCTGTGTAGAGATATTGTGTGAAGGGATAATAAAAACACATGGAAATTAAACCAGACATAATTCAAACGTCATTTAAAAAGTCTAGTGTACATAAAAATCTAGAGTGAGTGAGTGAATATTAACGTCGCATTATTCAGCGACTCGAGAGCTTTTGCCGAAAAACATTGTAATTTTGAACCATGGTCATGTAACGAGGATGACATCTAAGCTGACATTCCCTCTTCTAACTTCCACATCACACCAACGGGAGGGCGTTTCAGCATCTACAGATTTGACGTGCATCATTCCCCTCTACATGGCGGGACTTCAGCTATGCAGGCTCGAACTCATGACATGACGGTCCCGAGTCTGTTTCTTTGTGAGTACTATTCTACCGCGCACTAGATGTAACGGAGTGAATGAATATTAACGTCCCACTGTTCAGCTACACGAGGGCTTTTTGGGGACGGTCCGCGTAATTTTGAACCATGGTCAAGTGACGCGGACGACACCTGAGCTGGCACCCCCCTCTCCTAACTACCACACCACACCAACGGGAGGACGTTTGAGCTCTCGACAGATTTAACGTGCATCGCTCCCCTACACGGCGGATCTTTAGTGGTACTAGGATCGAACCCATGACAAACTAGCCATGATCCGATGCCTAGACCACTCGGCCACCGCGGCCACTAGATGTAACGGAAGGTGATTATTTATTTATGAATCAATGTGCAGATATATTTGGCGACGGTAAGACAAAAAGAAACATAGTACGATGATGTACCTAAATATTTAAAGAAAGACGAATATGAGGACCTTTCCAATTTATCTAACATTGGAAATTCATAAAAGGCATGTCACTTCCTTTAAACAAACAGTATTTAAATATGTGTAAAACCTAGTTTTTAAAATGCCTTTCTACCCTTTATTTTTTACGTACTCCCTATCATATTTTTTCTGTTAAAATGAGCATTATTCTCCAGAATACATGGTAACGGTAAACGACGAACACGTTTTTTTTTGTTGAAGTAATTAAAAAGGACATCCTGAAAAATATTCTTAAATTAGTATACGGTCCCCATAACACATGAAAAAGAAGGGGGGGGGGATTCAAATTAGAATCGAAAAAGAAAATCAGCAATAAAAAAAATCAAATATAATGATGTGACTCTTTAATTTCCTATTCTCATCGCCATTTCTTCTTTTTCAATATTTTGTAATAAATAATCAGGGATTATTCCAATCAGTAAAAGTAAAACTTTGAGAGGAGAAATTAAAAGCCTGGTCGTAACAAGCTTGATCTTTGTATTTTAAGGGATACTTTCATTTTATCAAATGGTAAAAGATTACATAAATGATCTTTTCAAGTTTATTTAAGAAATTAGGAAAGAAGTACTGCTAAAAAATGAAATTGAATTAATTTATCTCAGATAATTCACTGCAGGTAAATTTAGTACGTGTAAAAAATGGTGGGTGGAACTTTTTATTGTTTTTTTAAGTACAGTTAATAGGAATGTGTAACGGGTTTATTCACGTAACTCCTAACAATCCTCTTATGGAAAATCTTTCTTTAAATATTATTCAAATGAAAACTTTCTCCCGAAGTAGAAGATGTGGTCTATGTCAATTATGTCGTATATTTAGGCATTAACTTTCGGGTTCGAAGAAAGAGAGGTTAGAAGTTAAATGATAGCATTCAGGATAACGTAATGTAAAAGAAAACTAGACGAAAGTGTTCAGTATATTTCCTGCTAAATATTTAAGACTGGCGATTTGTCAATTAGATAATTAATTCGGATTAGCTTTGGCTTCGGATAGACATTCATAAAGTAAGTTATTAAATTTATAACTAAATTTACTTGTATCGACTTCCTCGCTTATACTCCCCTGTTGATTAAAAGGTGCATTTCCTAATCCTGGTTTGCTTAAGTTTGTTAGATTGTTGAGAAAATTGTGTCTGTTTTGACTTTGGCTAATCTTCTTTCTAACTCTCGTACACTGATGGTTGGAACAGACCAACCATCACAAATGTTAGTTATAAAAATGATAATCGCGAAAATTCTTTGATGAAGTTAAAATGTGTATGCAGAAAATTAATTATTAAATAAGAAAATTTAAATTTATTACAACATTTCTAAAAGAGGAAATCAAAGTGAGTATTAATTTCGACACGCGTCACTTTTCCCTATTCAAAAACAAGGTTCTAAAAAGCTGTGTGTTGCATCTATTCCCTCATCTCCTAGTAAATAAAACAGTAGAACATCGTTTATCCGAATCAATTGGGACCGGACACCGTTTGGATAACCGAAAACCGAATGCGATCCGTGCAGAATACTATACTGAACACTATACAAATATTGAAAATTCTCAAATGCGGGAAACGTGCTTGAAGAAAATGCGAAATAGGCACAAAATGTCGCAATTTTACCTTGATTGTGGAACATAATCACTTATTTTTCGCTGTACCATTGTACACCTTCGTTTTTTCACTGAAATGTCTCTGATTCTCTTCAGCAGCAGTTATTGAGTAGGACAACACTCTTATTGTTGTTCGTACCTCTACATAGCTGTCTCTAACGCAGAAACACGTCATCATTTTACGGACCCTTGCTACTTACGTTCGGCTATGTTGTCCTCGTCTTCATCCGTTTCATCGTCGACAGGGTCGGATTCTTCTTGCACGGAAGTCACTATCGCGTCATTACTTAGCGTTTGAAATCCACAGTCTTCTGCATCGTATGCCATCCAGGTTTCTACATCAACAAAACTCAACAAAAGAGCGTGTATTTCCCCTCACTTGGAAACAAACTGACCTAACATTCCACGCAGATGTTTACCAAATCACACTGCTGAAATTCCCCAAATATCCCTCACCTTTGGTTTCCCCACCACTTTTGGCCTCGCACAAAACAACTGTTGAGCATTGCTCTGTTCTAAAACGTATCCGGACTTTGGTTCGGATATTTGACATTTTGGGTAATAAACGTTCGGATAAACGACGTTCTACAGTATATGGTTAGGGTTCCCAAATATAAAAAGACTAGGGAGAGGGGAAACCCTTCTCCTCCTCATAGAGGATCAACCCCCATTTTATAAATTACACATCTGTTTATATTCATTGCTCAAATTGTATAACAATATATATAACTACAGGTATTATATAGTTCTAATTATTTGTTCTTTTTTTCGCAAAATTCGTTCTTGTCATTAATCTTTAGATAAATTCGTCACTGAAGCAGCAGCATCCAATACTTTATAGTTCAAGTTTTCAGATTTCGATAAACCTGCAGCTTCTTTCAGGAGTGGCTCTAGGACTGGACAAATCGGACACCTGCCTGAGGCAGCATTTAGATCGAATTTAAAAAAGAATATTTTTTTTATTACAAAAATTTGATATATTTCCTGTGAAATATTATTGGGTGTGAATTTGGATTTCATTTAACGTATCTTATTTTTTTAATTTTGTACTCGGTATGTTTAATAACAGTTTTCTTTTGTGTTGAAACTTGAAGGGTTCAAAGCGAGAGTATATGTTAAATTATGAAATTTGATATGTTTACACATCTTTAACTTTCTCCCCATCCAGGAGTGAAGTCACAACAGACATTCCTTTCTTCATACTATGTCCGGCGGTTTAACGGAGCTTATTAGTTCCCCCTGAAAAGTCAGATTTTGGGGCCCAAGCTGGATTTTACAAAGGATTGCAACTTGGTGTCAATCAGGCTTTGCTCCCCCCCCCCCAAATAAAAATGCTGCTGGTGTACGATAGGCGACTGCCGGTGTTATCTATCTTAAAGGTCTTATCTATTTTAGTCTTGAGTTTAGTTATTGTAAGTTAAAATAAACGCCCGTGATCCCCACCATCAGTAAATTCTTTTTCAAAGAAATTGGTCTGCTGAAATGGGCGATTTTTTTTCTTACATTATACTCCTTTGAAATAATAATATGTAATTGTGTATATGTCTCGCAATAACTATTTAAGTTTTATTGGTATGTATCTATGTGAACAATTTATCTTTTTTAATTATAATTCTATGCTTTGCATTTTCCATTTTTGTCCGGGGTGGCAAAACTGCTAGAGCCAAATTCCTAGAAAGCCTAATATTTATTTCATTTGATTGTTAATGCGTGTGAGACAATGCATTCTTCTAACACGTCAATTCCAATCCAGACAATTGTTGTGGTATTTTTTTGCAAAAACGTGCAATATTGCAGTATCACAACCGTATTGGCGATATTATATGGAATGAAGCACATAGTTGTCAATTCAGCACGAACGATTCATACGAAATCGTTGCCGACAACTTGGCGAGTTTTCTCGAGCGTTGGCATTGTTGCGATAGTACGTAATAAATTTATTACAGCTAAATAGAAAATATTACTTGCTTCTTTTTTACACGATCAGTTTTGCTAAACATGTTTTTGAATCATGAAATGATCTGTTGCTGCTTAAAAACTTGTTTTCCTTCTGGTAAACAATTTTTAATTAGAAATATGAATGTTTTTGTCACTGACAAGAAAGTAAAATGATGCATTAAAAAAATGTTTAAGTAGTATGCGACACAAAATGAAAAATTATGCGCGTATTTGCATGAAATTAAAATTAAAAAAAATACTTGTTTACAAATTAATTGTTTTATTTTATATAAATATTAATGAAGTTGCTAATCACAGTGTGTTTTAAATCCTGAAACTGTTGTCAGATGTTACCATATTTACTAGAAATTTAATTGTCTATTAACGGTTAACAATGTATTTTTTTGGTGTTAAATCTGGCAATTTCCTTATCTTGTCTTTGAACTGTAAGGAAGAGAGTGATAAATAATGTCGCACCATTCAGCTACACGAGGGCGTTTGGGAACGGATCTCATAATTTTGAACCATGGTAAGGTGACGAGGACTAAATTTGTGATCTGTACCCTCGTTTCTCTTCTCCAAAATTTCACACCACACTACACCAACGGAAGGACGTTTGAGCTTCGACAGATTTGTAATGCTTGTCGGTTCCTGCTTCCCTCTAATCCCAATTGTCTACTCTCGGACCCGGCTGGATGTGTGTGAAGAACTGAATAATCATTCGACATGATTAACTTTAATTATTTTATTGTCACAAAATTTCAAGCAAGCACAATAATAATCCAATTAAGAACGATGATCAGTATGCAGAGCGCGAAGGTGAGACTTGTGAGCCTGGGGATAATATTAAGGACCCTCAGCTGATTCCACGATAACTCACATAAGCTCAATATCAACTACGCCGCGCACTAATAGGCTAAACTTCTATTTAAATAAGGATCACTATACCTGTTCTCTTGTGAAGTCCTACTGTTGAGGCCTTGAACGGTAATCTTTAACTGGATTCGATCACCTCCGAGTGATCCTCTCTTGGAATTCTTCAATATAAACTTAGATTTGCACTTAATAAATTCACGATCCTCCACTCACCAACTAACTCTCAAAACTCAGAATACAGAATTTATATAATATACTTAATTTGCATAATCACGTTTTCTTCCTTCTGTGAAAGTTGACAGGTCAAAATATTTCCCCAGAAGAGTCCCCAAGGGGTTAGTCATAGACGCGTATAGATCCTTCACAGATTTAGTGTGCATCACTTGGCACGAGTCCTTGACCTTGACCACTAGGCTACCACGACCACTTGGAGCTGAGAGAGATTCGATACGTTTGTGAAAAGCAGTTTAATTGTAAGTGTGAACACAACTCTGATTTCAGTGTATCTGCTTAACAATTACTACGATGTTAGTAATTACATTTAAAGGGAATTTTTACGTCTTTAATCGCGAATTTTTAGGAAACATCGAGTCAGTAATCCAACCTCATTTATTTAAAAATGTAATTGATTAAATTAGTGGGGAAAAAGTCAATGTTTTGTATTTTAAGAATGTTTAACTATACGAAGAATGAAATAAAAAAACAGTTACACATCAATATGCAATCCAGAAATTTTATTAAAAAATTCCTGCACCATTATTGGGAATAAAAAAGAAGTTACTGGTTTTTTCATTATACTTTAAACTTATTTTATTTTTAATACAGTATGCATATTCTTTAGGATTGAAAGTTAACTATCAGAGACAGAGAAGTACTTAGATGAAATGCATTTTTCATTGTACTTTTCATGTAATATAGAGGCATTTTTTTCAGGATTTCAGTAAGAGAACTCATTACTAATTCAGATTTTAATTATTTGTGCTGGAAAAAACAACCACACGCATTAAAATAATATTTCTTTAAATTAAACAAATTCATATATATATATATTTAAAATTCAGAATAAATAAAATAAATGTAAGATATTAAGTAGGTAATGATTCATATGTGTTTCCAAACAATAGAAATTAAAAATAAGTAATAACTATGGGAAAATACATTAAAAAAAATCCCATAAAATAAAATATTTTAACAGAACTTTTCTTTAAGGACTTTCTTGATTTATGATTTGCTAAGCTAATATTGAATATTTTGCTCCTTGCAATATTACTTCATTAACAGTTTTACATGATAAAGATAAAACTTTTATTTAATATTTATCCA
Organism: Trichonephila clavata; assembly: GCA_019973975.1. NCBI lineage: Eukaryota > Metazoa > Arthropoda > Arachnida > Araneae > Nephilidae > Trichonephila > Trichonephila clavata. The sequence goes on along the minus strand of BMAO01009240.1, from coordinate 79,990 downwards.
TTTTTTATGGAATACATTTTTTTACTTAACATTTCATACAATTTTAAGTTAGATTTTTAACCCTGCACTTCTCGCGCAGGGTGTGTCATACCCACCCCGTCTAACTTTTTTCAACGCTCCTTCTAACCTTTCTTGGAAAATGGATAGTTTCTCGTGTAGCTGACTTTAAGGTCATATCCTTTGTGGGGCCTTAGCTTGTGAGCAAATTCTAAATAAATATTTTTGGATACCGCCTCTTCGGGCATGTCATACCCTACGCGTGAATCACCGTTACAGTTCTAAATAATAAGCACGTTATAAATCTTCCTCATTCTCTGGCGTATTATTGTAGTTATGATGAAGAAATGTGATTTTTTCGTAATTTTATAATTACAGTAATTAATAGGTATAGTACAACAGTATTATTGGTTGAAGAAATTTTCTCCATGGTTATGATGAGGAAAAAGCAAATGAAGAGTATAACAGCAATTAGAAAAGGAAGACACTGTTGAAAATAAATGTTTTATATGTAGGGACACAAAAAGATTTGGGAAGAAAGTAATTTTAAAGGAGACAACTGCTGCTCATCTTATCCATTTTCAGATGAACTTTTGAAAAAAAAAACTATTGGTGGAAAAATAAAAAAAAAATAAAAAAGACATTTCAAAAACTTTTGAATTTAAAGAATAAAGAAGTTTACTCGTATATGTTTAGTTTTAAAAAGATACTTATTAAAAAAAATTAAGATCCAGTGAAAACATCATACTTACTCACGACGAGAATTAAAGAAGTGTACAAACAATGCACTGAATGTCCTTAGAAAAAGAACAGAAAAACTAAAGTTACGTGAGAAAAATGAAATAAACATATTGTATTATTTTTCTTCCTTTCTAACTTTTATATACAAACTTTACGGTAAAAACAATGTAAACACCGTTGTGTGTGAGATACTCCGCGCGAGAACCTTCGGTCGTTTTTTCGCCCGAGTGATGCCGAGTGAAACTAAAAAAAAAACCCACTTAAAATTAAAAAGCAAGCAATGTGAGCGTGTTATAAATTTACTGTAAAGTGACTGAATTAGAGGATTAATGCATATAACTTTAAATTTACCGGGCTATGGAGTGAGAAAACATAATGATATTGTTCCCTAGCACATACGTAGCATTTTTCCCCATCTAATGAGCTGCATTTCTGGCAGCTAAGCCTTTGCCGACAATACACGTCCCCAAGTGGAAGTGGGAGAGCCATTTCGTTGGCGGCGGCATCTAGACCAGAGGTTCCCAAACTTTTTTTTTCTCATAAACCCATTAATACAGAAAATAACTGTTATATAAATAAAATAAGTAAATGAATGATTTAAAAGGGAGGGATGAGTCTGGCACTGCATTAAAAATTTTCAACATTTGGTATTGATATTGTTAGGTTTAACCTTAAATCTCTTCTGTTAGTAATGTCAAGGTTTTCTTTTTTTGTTTTGAGATTGGAAACCACGCTGAAGCTCCTTCTCAGTAGCAAAGCGATTAAAAACGTCCTCACGATATTCTATAATTCGGGACAAATAATAGGTTTGCCTTTTTAAAGCCTCAAAATTGCTGATATCCGTTTCCAAACTTTAAGATCTTCGTTAGTGCTTATTATGATCAGTTTCTATTGTAATGGGACATTTATTTTCAATGTGACCATATGAATTCATTGCCTACTGTGGTATTACCATAGTCAAAGCATTCTCAAACCTGGTTTCAAAATCTGAATTAAAGGCATTTAAATGTTGAATGTAGGTTAAAATGTCCTGACAAATTGGGACATTCTAATAAAATTTGGGACCTCAAGTATTATACTTCTTTAGCTTAACTCCCGAAAGAAATGCTGAAATGGTTCTTGCTTTAATAAAATGTATGCTATCACCTTGTAAATGGAAATTAACCCTATTAAATTTAGTAAATATATCTGTTAATACAGAAAATAGGTAAAATTTAGGTAATATTAGTTAATATATAGGTAAAATTTAGTTTTCCTTTTATAAAATGTTCTTTTATATTTAAAATCACGATCTAGTTTATATAATAAAAGCGACTATCATAGACCCCCTCATTTACATCTCATGGACCCCCAAATTATGTTTTTTGCTGACGTGGACTCCTTGCAGGTCATCATAGACCCCTGGGGGTCTATATAGACTCTCTCTCTCTCTACTTTTTGAATCACTGATTTAGAAACTCCTCAAGCGACCAAATGTTCAAAGCTTTAATTTGTTCAATTAAATCTCTTGGCGGATGCTAAATATTGTGGGATTTAGTTTTGCCGAGAGTATTACAACCAATTTGATAGTCAAGGGTTGGTTCATTTACACGCCACATAATCATATAACACGTGTGACTACGATTTTCACATCCAGAAAATCTATCAACTCCAGCAGGAACCGAACTCGCAACCTTAGGAAGCGGTCACTCTGACTGTAAGCTACCGAGCCGACATGTATGGCAATTTAAACATTTGTAACTATGTATTAATCCTGAATACATTCATTTTCCAAACAGTAAAATTCGTTCGATTTGATACAGATTTTACAGACATTTATAAAAGAAAATTTTTGATAATTATATATTTCATATATTTTTATTAAAGTTCTTATTCCTATACTTGTTAGTACTTAAGTGCAGAAATCATTTAAGCTGCGAATTAACTAGGTAATCTACACATTAAATAAGGTGATCTGTTAAAGTGCGAAAAATTGTTTCATTTGTGAAATTACCTTAGTATTATGCAAATTACCTAGATTATCAGCACATTACCTCGTAGGAGTCACCCATCCGGGGTAGTGGTTAGCGATGCTGACTGCTGTGAAGTAGAGCATGGCCTCGAATGCCGGAGAAGCCATGGATGTTTGTAAAAGTATATTTCCTTGGCGGGTACTCTAAACAGCCGCAAGTCCTCTCGTAATGTTGGTGGAAGGGAAAGAGAGTTTGGGGGGGGGACTTCTATATTACCTTTCAAAATTAATCTCAAACTGATTAAAAGATCATTGTTAAAATATTTATGTATATAATAAAGCAATCGCGATATTCCTTTCCAATCCTTCTTTCCTACGGTAAAAATATTTTTAAATTCAACTGTTTTAAAAGCTATTATTTTTTTACTTGATATTTTCCTTTATTGATCTTTTCGTTGTTCACTATGTGTAATGCTTTTAATTGGTGGAATATTCTCCAAAAATTTACCTCTTGAACATGAGGAGGAATAAAAGTAAATTAAAATGTTAACTCATTCCTAAGAGCAAAATGTTATTAGGCGCTTAAAATAGAATGAATTAATTTTAAATAAAAATCATTACTTTATGCAGTGTTTACATTAAAGCTCTGTTAAAGAACTATCCAACCTTGAATTTTACCGCACACACAGTACATATTCTAAGGTAGCGCCACTGTGCATAATGGTAGGAGACAGCTTAATGCACATGCTTGAATTTTTTCACCTCGTTCCAGTGTACTGGTCGTTTTCTGCAGACAATCGAGTGAGGTGGAATTATACGTGTTCGTCTGGATTTTCTTAAGAGCAGAGGTATGGCATCAAATGCTTGGTGATTCTCAAGGGGAAACAGTTCGTAAGATTCAGCAAGGATTCGCAGAAGATGCTATGGGGGTTACACTGATTGAAAAGTGACGTAACCGATACAAAAGTCTTTGCATGTTGGTAGACAGTGATGCGAGTTTTGGGAGACTACAAACCGCTCGAACTGGGCGAAAACGTGGAAAATCTGATTATGAAAGATCGTCGTTTGACCGTACGAGAGATTACAGATTAAATTGATATCAGTAAAGGTTCCGCACCTGCAGTTTTATGTGATTCTCTGCAGAGTGGCTATGAAATTTGTTCCCTAACTTCGTCGGTGGAACAGAAAGAACTTCGTCTTGCAGTTGCACAGGATCTACATGGCTCCTTGCGACTTTGGCCATATCCGAAAATGAAAATGACATTGAAAAGATCCCGCTTTCAGAGTAGAGAAGAGCTAATGCAGAACGCGATTGTCGAGTTAAGTACCATTCCGTAAGAAGATTTCCAGAAGTGTTTTCGGCAGTGGGAGAAAACGCTGAGGATTAGGATCCCAATCCTGCAAAGTAACTAAAATATATTTTTCTGACGAAAGGTCAGATACTTTTTCAACAGACTGTGTATCTTAAATTTCTTAAATGTCTTCTCTGACTAAATCACACAGCTTAAAATTATTACATTAAATTGTTTTAAATCGATATTAAAATCATCGCATTAAATATTTATTTTTAAAAATTACAATACAGTCTTAGAAATCACAAAGGAAATTTTTCATTTGCCATTAAATAATTATTAAGCTGTTTATTCGTCACTTAACATGAGCTCTAATCTTCAAATAAGAAGGTCACAGAACCCATTTTGAATATAAAGTCCGTGTAAACTAAAATTTTATGCTCTAAATGCCCCCTTTAACCAAACAAAAGAGACCTAAATAAGCCGACAACAAAACTGTCTGTCAAACTTTGGCATTATACCAGACTCCGGATTTCACCCTATTTGTGAAATGATATTTTTAGATGTTTGTATATTTTTTATGTTGGTGAGAAGCCAAGAAAAGAATTTTAGCTTGTTTGATCCCTTACAAATGATACCGAAAACCAGACATCTACAAGTACCAATAAGGAAGGCTTTGGTATTTTTTAAGGAAAAGGATAACAATTGTACGTACATTTCGAAGATACAGCATTGTTTTAGAATGGATTTTTCTTTTCATTTCTTTCCTTGCTTAACGTCTAGAAAACTTGTTTGGTTTTTAATTTATTATGGAATAATCAGGGAGTTTTGAAGCATAATTTAATCAGATTGCTTGAAATTTATAAAAAATTCATGGAGACTATAACTTCTATGAAAAAAAGTCGTGTATTAGTTAAATTTAAAGAACTTGAAACAATCTCTTTTTTACAGTCTCCTATCTATTGCATATCAATGCATTGCGACACACATACACATACATATGCAGGGTGTCTCCGATTGCCGTGTACAAACTTGGAGGCGAAGTAGAGAACATCCTGAGGAGCCATAATTATATAGGAAAGCATGGGCAGGAACTCTTAATTATAACGAGATAAAGAGATACAAAGACCGTAAGGCCATAATGCAGAATGTAATATAAAACGCTTTATTACAAAAAATCAATAATAAAATAAAGTACGAAATTAAGGGGGTCCAACACGTCCATAGGAACCCATGTTAAATTTCATAAGTTTATATACCTATTTCTCAGAAACTATTTATTCTTCATGACTAAATTTTTTTCAGTAGGTTATGTGTACTATCAATAACACTTTAAAGAAGAGTTTTGTCTTTTTGTTAAAAATTAAATCAATTATGATTTTTTAAAAATGTTTTCCCTAAAATTTAGATAAAAAAAAGTCATATCTAAAAAGGCTTGCTAGGTATATCTAATTCCCTCCATTAAAATGTGTAAACATGTTAAAAGTCTGCTCACTGAATATTTGAGGACTATATGATAAGTAGTTTTTGAGAAAAAGGTGAAAAATATGTGAAAATATTACATTTTGAGAAAATAAGCTTTAAAGTAAAAGTTTGTAATTTTTTGAGCATTTACTTTTCCTTAGTACTTTCCAGAAGCATGTGTGACGCATTTTTTTACTCTCTGCTCATGCAAAAGACTAACCTAATTTTCTTTTTTTCATTATTCTTAACAATTTTGCCTATTTTCGGGATTTCAAGATGCTTACACGAATCCTACGTGTATCTAATTTTTTGAAGCATGGCACACAGTTATAACTTGGTTCAATATCACAGTCTCTTAAGATCATTAATTTTTCTCTGTGACTCATATTGAACTGTACAATAGCCATATTTAATCCTAATTTTAGAGTTTTTAGTTCCACAAATGTAGAATTTGGAACCGCTGACTATATGGTGATATTAACTGATTCATTTAGGGGTTCGGAGTTTTTCCATGTAAACATTTTCTTAATAACATAGGATCCTCTAGATCTATAAAAATCGGCTTCATTTAATTCATTATTATATTTAGCACGCATGTATGTGTTTATGATCATAGTGCCTTCCGTTACATTCAGGTTCTGTCTCTGGAAACTTGCACTAGGCATTTATACCCGTGGGACACAGTCCACGGTGAGGGTTCTCATTTGAAGACTAAAGATGAAAATAAACAGCTCAAACAGCATTTTTCATTCTGTGTAGATCATTGATATTATTTCTCTAATAGCCATACCATAATATCTTTGATTTTTTTATATTAAAATGGTGGTGAGTCGATTACGACCACTTAGGGTTTTCCCATCGCTTTAGTTTTTTTTATCCCAGTTTCGCTTTTAAGATCCCAAAGACGTGTACCCATACATTTTTGGATAAGCCCAATACACTCTAAATTTTCCACTTGAAAATCATATGGATTGACACTCATCAAAATCTTATACAAGAGGAAACACAGGTGCTCTTAGCAGAGCTCATTTGAAGCGCGTTAAGGAGTAGCTTCATTTAAAAAAAATAAAGAAAAATACTTCTAATTATCGTATTTCCTCATATCATATATCATTTTAAACAGAAACGTTTTAACTTTTAAAAAACATAAAAAAGTGAAAATCGATACATTTTAAAAAATTCATATACCGGATTCCCTTAAAGCTTCCCAGGAGGTATTTGATATTGCTGCCATTAGCATGTATGTACGCACGACACCGACGTGACACAGATTGGCAGCCATGTTCGAAAATACCAAGAGTTTCACGGATTGTAGCATCAGTGATGGATATTCATGCCACCAGGTTCATTTCAGAATTGACGGGGGTGTCGTCAATAGTGTCTCTCAAAGTTTCATGTTACACCAGGTTTTGACGCACTCTAGTAAATGTTTGGTGATTCGGTTGCCGCCTCGTTGGATATCTTTCCCCTTGTAACCGAACAACAACACGTCCACTTCCGTTGGATAGGTCGTAGCTGAAGTGGATAACCACCAACTCGGCGTTCGTATAACGATTCATGTTTATCGCGCGTTGTCCATGTCTAAAATGAGGAAACCGCATGTTCCGACCTCACGAGCTTTCGTACAGCACCACTATCGCTTTCCATCCACGCTTTCTGTGTAACTATGGCTCCTCACGATGTTCTCTGCCTCCCCTCCAAGTTCGTACACGGCATTCGGGGACACCCTGTATACACACACACATTCATGGCCGGTGCGATATAAGTTTGAGCCTAAGTGGCACTGAAGACCCACCGTGTAGAGGGGCTGATGCACGAAAAGTCTGTCGAGGCTCAAATTCTTCCATTGCCATAGTGATATAGTTCGGACTGAGGACTGCCAGCTCAGATGTCATCCTCGTAACTTGAATGAAATTTAAGATTGCGAAGTTCATCACCAACAGCCATTGCTTTGTATGCTTAATAGTGTAACATTAATAAACACTCACGCACTATAAATAGAGAAGATCGTTCGCCCTTTATGGAAACGATTTTGCAATTTATTTTTTCGTTTGAATTTTCAGATAAAACTTTGACAACAGAAGAATCGTCTGTATATGTTTTCTTTTGATTGGAAAATAAAATAAAATATATATATTTTTATATCCCTAATTTTTAAGCAATTTTTCAATATGTAAGCAAAACATAGATAACAAGATTTGACGCTTGGGGAAAATGTTTCGTGCGATTATGTTAATAAATAACGAAGTTATTTAATGTTTATTTAGAATTTTGAGTATTTTTTTAAAAATCACAAAAAAAAGTTTTTGAAATTTCCCATTTTAAATCATTGATTCGAAAAAAAACAAAGTATGAACTTTTTTAGTACAGACTTTTGATACATTCTGATGGTAAGAAATTTGTACAAAACGATTGAAAAACTCTTTTCATAAAAATGCATCGATATTGGCTCATTTTAGAAAAAAATCGTAAGAAATACACAATTTCGTTATTTTGTTAAACAAATTATAGCGTATTGTGGCAAAATAAGTGATCTTTCCGATTCTGTAATTATTTTTTGTCTGATTTTGATAAGGAAAACAAGATTGCAATTTTAAAAGTGAAGAAAAAATAGAAACTCCTCCTTCATTCTTCTAACGCTCTTTTTTTAAATTTCACTCCTTATAATATTTCCATACTGTGGGCTTTATATGAAAATCGATTCTTAAGGGGCAAACTCCAATAAAAATCAAAAAGTTAACACATTTTCTAACCCACATCAACTTTTGTTTGCATTTGTTACATGTTTAGATTAAGAGTTATAAGGATATATTCACAAGATCCAACCATTATAGGAGTTGATATGGATCATACTTGATGTACATTAGATATCTCTTGTCCTTAATTCTTGGGGCTTGGCACATGTTATTAATGCTTTTATATCACTTAAATGCTAAATTTTTTTGTTTTATGAAAACTATAATGTAAAATATAGTTTTCATTACCCATAAAAATTTTACCCATCAATTTTACACATATATTTGATTTACATATATAATGTAAATTATATTAAAAAATATATGTAAAATTGACTTAACCAGATGATGATATGAGCAAAGATTTATTAAAAATTGATGATACAGTAAACACACCAATGGGGATTGTCGTTCTCTTACGTCTGATGTTAAGCGTCTCTATGCGTCCACCTGAGTAATTTCCTACTCGATTCCTTGTAGGGCACTATTAGTGGTGTGTAACATCAGTTTAGTTTGCTCCACTCGACGTAATGGGAGGGGGCAGTCAGAATGCGCATATCCAACCCAAAAATATATCTAATACAATAATATTCAGACGAAGATAAAAGTAAGTTCGGCTTACATTTATAGAACCACATCGTATTGATTAGAAAGTAATAATTTTAGTCGGAGAAATAAACTCAAAATTAACTTAACATTTATGAAATTCATGGAACAAGTATATAAAAAAAGAAGTATAGAAAAACAAGTACCTCTCCACTTTCAGAGAATTTATGAAAACTCAAAGAGCATTCCATCAAGACTTAAAGTAAAGGTCAGCATTTTCTTTTTACTCCAGAAAACACTACATGATCTAATGTTGTTTACTTAAAATGATTTCCTTGTTCATCGTCTCTGTTGGGCTGTTTAATCGCAGTGAACGGAGCAAGACATCAACATAAACAACCTCTTCCAGATATTGATCCGGGCATTTTAAAAAGTCACAGTCAGACGGAAAAGGGTCTTTAAAACCCCTAGGTCCCACCTGAGTATCAAGAGCAGAAAGGCAGATCATTATATTTGGCTTTAGGACAAAATACCACCGAAAATGTTCCTTGAATTCACAGTTGTTAAACCGACAAAAAGTTCCAATCATAGCAAAAGAGAAGGAAAATGACAAAAACAACTTTCCTTTTTCCTCTTGTTTTGAAAAAATATGCTCAGGAATTTACCCTGCATAAGCTATTTGACCAACCAAATGAATAGATATATTCCTGCATGAAAGATTATCTTCCTTTTATGTGTCGATATGAAAAAAAGTACGTTGTGGGGACAAACGAAGCAGTTTTACTTTAAACTTAAGGAAAATAATTGGAATAACAAGTATATGCTTTGGAAGAGATTATATTTTAAGACATTGGGGGAGGGATGACTTAAGGAGATGGAAGTATTCTGAATGTTTAATTAGATAGTTTGATTTGGTTAGACCAAATTAACTTAGATAAACTACGGCTTTTTTAGATCGATATATATTATATAAATCAGTTTAGCTATAATTGACTATTTAATTTATTTCTATGTTTATATATAATTTTTGCAAAGAAAAAAAATAACATTTAGTAATGTTTTATATTTTATTTACGAACATGTTCGTTAACAGAATATGTACTAATATAGCACTTTTTAAAAAAATTCTTTCTCTATATCTGCAGTTTCCAACATATTTCAGAAATCAAGTTGTGAAGTCGGAAATTGCCTATAAACTAAAACTTCACTTAACTTTTCTCAGCTTGAATATATTGCACAGTTAAATACAAGTTTTACTAGCTGATTTACCCGTTCTTCGCATGGGTGAATTGTAAAATTAAACAATACAGATTGAAGGATAAATATATTTTTAATGATTTAAATTTGCTTGAATTGCAAATGTAACAACAACAAAAAAAAGCTTTTTGCATATCTTAGCTAAAAAAAAAAAAAAAAAAAGCAGATTTGTTAAATTTTAAGCCTGTAGATTTAATAGCTATAAACAGGATTTTTTAAAAATTTATGACGCTCCGTAACTCTCTTGTAGGTCGATTTTTGAAAACACTTTCCTAAGCTGATCTCTGCTCAGCAAAAGTAAAACATTGTGACAAATTTTGTGTAATGTACGCTTAAAATAGTGTAAATTTATATCTAGATATGTAAAACGTTAATATCACTTACTGTTGTATTTATTTTATATTAAAATTGTAATATTCGCAATCAACGCCGTTCCTTACATTAAAATGACGATTCAATGGAAACATAGCGAAATGTTGGTGATAGATCCAAGTTGGCATCATTTTTGGCAACCATGTTGGCGACTTGGCGATGGACTGAACGGTGCAGAAGTTGATATGCTACAGCGCCGCCTGGTGGGGAACTACAACAAAATAGATTGCACAAAAACCTTTTGCAAAAAAAAAAAAAAAATACATACATTTGCCAATTTTCATAGTAATCGGTTGGTAGTAAAATCATTAAAAAAAGGTGCATTGAAATAAATTATCAATTTTTATTGTATTTATGGTTCACTATTTTGGCGTTAATGGCTTACACATAAAAGATAGATACATGCTGTCGCGAGCTTTTTTGTATACGTGATTACAAATGTATAACTTTAATGGTATTACAGAGCTCACACCAGAATAACTTACACATGGCAGAATTTTTTCCTACTTCCTTGACATTTATCGTTATATTTTGGACACTTCACACAATATCTTTATAAATTATAGCCTATGTGTTATTCTTATGTATAAGCTATATTATTGTAAAGTTTCATTAAATTCCATTCAGTTGTTTTTACGTGAATGAGTAACAAACATCCATACATCCAAACTTTCGCAATTATAATATTAGTAAGTATGTAAAATTAATAATTCTTTGATTGCCATTGTTAATTTCATTAATATTCTTTTTGGTATGATAAGACATATCATTTTTTAAAAAAAAAATACCCTTAATTCCTTCTATCTACGCTTTTGCGAAACACACCTTTGTGTCTTTCAAGTACAATAAGTTTAAAAATAAAAAGAATATATCATTGTTTTTTATTCAGACAAAATTCACTCTCAAACTCACCCTCGTTGAATATTCAAGAGGATCCAATCATAACCCCGCCAGATAGGGGAAGGAGTTCCCCACCCATACCCTCGTTCTCCAGGAAAGAAGTGCTTCAACGATTCACTAAGGGGTATGGGTTGTTTTCCTGGTATAACGATGGTGCAGTTCCTGTTTTCAGTCGCATTGGATGACAAAGGGAAAAGTGTGTTCCGGAAGTAAACGAAGCGACTCTTTTTCCCTAATGAAGGGAAATGATGAAGATGTCGAGTGGATGTCCACAGCAAAAAAGACGATTCCGGAAATTGGAATAATCGAAGCTTATTCCTTATGTGTCGTTGGATGAATAATTCGCGAATTAAGTTTTTGGATAAGTGAATGCTATCAAAATTGTTCTAAATTGTTTTAATTTTTGAGTTGATAATGAGTGTTCTCGAACAGTGTTTAATTTCTTGTCTTATATTTATTGCTTGTTTTAAGTAAGCGATTTGATTCGTTTAAAGATAACGTATTAATTAAGGAAATTGTCATTGCAGCTGTGAAGATATCTCATTGAGATCAGGAAATGACAGCTGTTAAAGGTTCCGGTTTTCGTTAGATATTAATGAATTTCTAAGGCAAATATTTTAAAAAGATTTTAGCAGTTTTTCTCATGTATTTTTCTCTCAGTCGTACGGGCCGGGTGGCCGAGTGGTCTAAGCATCGGATCATGGCTGCGTGTCATGAGTTCGATCCTAGTACCACTAAAGACCCACCGTGTAGGGGAGCGATGCACGTTAAATCTGTCGAGAGCTCAAAGTCCTCCCGTGGTGTGGTAGTTAGGAGAGGGGGTGCCAGCTCAGGTGTCGTCCGCGTCACTTGACCATGGTTCAAAATTACGCGGACCGTCGCCAAAAGCCCTCCTGTTGCTAATCAGTGCGACGTTAATATTCTCTCTCTCTCTCAGTCGTACATAAACTTTTTTCGAACATAATATCATCCTTGAATTTTAAAAATTGTTTCAAATTCCTTTTTCATACAATATTCAAAGTGGGGATTTGAAATCCTATTAGCTTACTCTCTCCATATATATATATATATATATATATATATATATATATACATATATTACATATAACATACATATATACATACATATAATTTTGCTGGTCCTAATTCAGCAACAGCTTTAGAAATCATAAATAGGTCTTCATTTTAGTCTATTGACTCTTTTGGCTTCTTACATTTTAAAGTTCTAATTCTGTTCCATGTTATACATACGCTTAGTTAATTCTTCTATAATAGACTCTTCCATCATTTTTAAAGTGTGTTTCTATGAAATCTGGTTATAAATCTTCTAGCTTTGTTAGTGATATATATTTTGTATTATCAATTTATATTATGCATGTATTTCTTTCATTTTATGTTACTATATATATGTATATATATAAATATATATATATGTATGTTTCTATATTCAGAAATATTGTTATTAATTACACACTACGCAATAAATTTCTAGTTTCAAATAAATCAGAAAAAATAAAAAAACAATAAACATTTTACTAAATACTGTTTAATTCAAAAATACCCAATTAATTTTATTAATAGATATTTGAATAATGAAATTCTAAATACTAAGGATTAAATTTCCATAGTTTTAACAGGTTTATATTATAGATTTATTATTTTTCCTAGATAGTTTTAAATACCCCAATTTCTAGTTTTAGATAAAATTACATTTTTTTTATTATTATTACTTTTAAATGATATTATCTTAGAGTCTCTAAGATAATGGTAGTATGTTTACACAATTCTTATTTTATAATTTCTATTCTTTCCTTACTTTTCCTAAGTGCTATTTTTCAGCCATTGCTTTCTCTTGTATTTGGGACCAAAATCTGGCAATAACTTGTTTATTATACTCAGATTTAGCGCGGGCTCTGCATTTCTGTATGCAATTTTTACGAAAGTTACCTTTTTCTCATAATGGATTTAGATTTCCTATCCATTATTTCCAATAGGTTTTTGCTCGGTATTATGAACAGAAAGGGGGAAGGTTGGCCGGCCAAAAAACATGTTCAACCCCACTTTTATATAGAGAAATTTTTTTAAGAAGAATTGTTTTGTATACAAGCTGTCCTAAGTCAGCAATGTTGATAATACTGTAGCATCCATTCTTTTATATTTTCATATTTAACTCTGTTATTTCAATTTTCCATATCTCCTTTTAAATTCTGTTGTCTGGTTATCTTGCAATTGCAATTCTTTTAAGTATTAATCATGTTAATTCATCTCTCTCTTGTAAAGAAATTTTGATTATACACTGCTGGCCACCGTAAATGTAACAGCCTGAAGGAAGCACGCAAATAACATGAAATTTACAATATGCATTAGCGGAGGTGAGATATGCAAATGATTAGAATTTCAGCGCACACACACATCACGCACGCCTGTGGCGCCACCTCAAAGCGCTATTTAAGGCTTGGAGATTTAGACGATTTCAAGTTTGGAAATTGTGTTTTTCTTGTGGTTTTTACTAAAAACGATCAGTTATATCTCGTAGAAAACGGTGATCAGCTTTTGATCAAGTATCCGAGTTCGACAGAGGAAGGATAGTGGCCTACCGAAATTGTGGATTATCTTTCAGGGAAATCAGTAGTCGTGTTGGACGAAACCAAACAACTGTAATGCGGATATGTGACCGTTGGATGCAGGAGGGTACGATGGTCCGACGTGATCAATCGCATCCACCACAGTGCACCACTTCACGTGAGGACAGGCAAATTGTGCGCATGGCAGTGACGGATCGCTCAGTTACATCACGAACCATAGCACAGCACATTGAGTCTGTAACGCATCATTCAGTGACTGTGCGTAGCATTCGACGCCGTTTACAGCAGAGTGGTCTGACCGCAAGGCATCCATTGCTTGGTCTACCCTTGAATAAGAACCAAAGACGCCTCCGCCGCCAATGGTGCGATGAAAGAAGGATGTGGGTGGCAGAATGGAATGAGGTTGTCTTTACTGACGAGTCACGCATCTGTCTGCAATACCACAATGGTTGGATTCGAGTCTGGAGACACCGTGGAGAGAGGATGCTGAACAGCTGAGTTATGCACCGCCACACTGGTCCTGCACCGGTATTATGGTATGGGCGGTTTTGGATATCACTCTCGCACTCCTTAGTACGCATTGTCGGTACTTTAAACAGCCAGCGCTACATCTCCGATTTGTTGGAGGCAATTGTCCTTCCTTACCTTCAAGGCTTGGCCACAGCCATATTTCAACAGGATAATGCGCGACCACACGTGACACGCATTGTCCAAAGGTTATTTGTCAGTCACCAGATTGAATTGCTTCCTTGACCGGCTCGCTCTCCGGATCTTTGGTTGCTCAACGATTGACCCAGATTACACCCCCAGCTGCCACACCGGATCAACTTTGGTAATGTGTGGAAGCTGCTTGGTCTTCTGTACCCCAAGAACACATCTAAAGTCTCTTTGAATTAATGCCGAGCGTGTGGCAGTGGTGATCTCCAACAATGGTGGCTACTCTGGCTACTGATTCTGGCTCGAACCACACTTCACAGAAGTTTATAAATTTAATCATTTGATACTTGGTCAACATAATATCTACAAAATAAATTTTTTTGTGCTATCTCTTGTCTTTCATGGTGTTGCATTTATGGTGACCAGCAGTGTATATACACATATATATTGTTCAAATTTTCAATTGTTGATAAAATATTTTATGTTGATCCGTTCAAAGTAGGAATATACTTAAATTTTTTTTTTTATGTTACTTGTTCTGTTACATGTGAAATAAAGAATTTAAGCAAATTCTAACCATTAAAAGAGAGTAAAAAAGTATTAAATTCTACAGTTTTCTATATAGCATACGAAATATTTATTTACTTTAAACGCTTTGAATGATTTAGAAAAACAATAACTTTTAAACCATTCGTAATTTTTTAAATTAAAATATTCTCAACTTATTTTTATATTGTGTAGATTTCACATTAAATAAATCCAAGAGAGAATGATTTTGAAATAAGATTATTTGCTGTAGAGTAGGTGATTAGATGGAGGGTTTCAATTTATTCGGGCTCTAGTAATATGTTTGAAAGATTATTATTTTACTTTTATAATTTTATTTTCTTAACATTTACAAACTTTTCCCCTATGTTCTGTTTCTTAAGAAATTATAATTCCCTCCCTATTTAATTGATATATTTATTACAAAAACTCCTACAAAATGACAAAATATCATATAAATGTATTTTTATACATTATCTTCTAAAACACAAGAAGAAAATGTAAAAAATATACTTGAGAAAATTTATAACTCTTAATATTTTTTGCAAGCACATATTAAAAAACTTTTATAATAAAAATGACTGTTTTAATCATTTTTTGAAAGGGCAAATATTTGCCTTTTCAGGATTCAAAAACATGTTTTTGATTATATTCGCTAATAATCAGACAAGCATTTGGGAAATAAAGACAAAAACGAAAAGAAAAAAAAACAGAAAATTACTGCGATAACAATTTCTGTAATGTTGGTTTATTTCATGATGTGACATTTTATTGTGCTTGAGATAAAACAAGTTTTTAAACAAACTGTTTTTAACAAAATGTTATTTTCAAGTAAAGTATTTTCTTCATTTACAGCAATTATTGTTTTATTGGGATAAGACTGAAATTATGTTATGTGCAATTCATTTTAGTTCTAATATGACCCAGCACCGTGTCTGATTTCTAAGACATCTGGTCTTGAAATAATTAACCATAATCTTATTTCACCAACGTGTGTACCACATTTTAATCATCTGTCAAGGAGACCACATAAATAAAACTCCTCTTTTAATCCAATACCAATGTTCTGATTATATTTATTGTTTAATGATAATAAATTTAGCTTTGAAATCTATCTTTGAAGTTTAAATTGGTTTGGTTTTAAACGTGAGAGCTATTGGTGACTTACCTATTAAATTTTAATCATATTCAACTAAAGATGATGGTAACTCAGCTATCACCCCTCCTCTTCAAATCCCCCATGCCATCTAACATCTATCTTTAAAAAAGACAAGAAGAGACTGAATTAAGAATTAAATATGTTATACAAAACAGAGTTAATGAGTATGAGCGGCTTAAAAAAGTGGGTATGTAATTTTGGACCTATACTGGATTTTGAGGTTAAAAAAATTCACATATTTAGTAAAATTTATCAAAAATTATTTAATAAGGGGTGATATAAGTACTTCCACAAAAAACATACGAAAATTTTTAGTGTAGATAACGTAAGAAAACATGCACAGTTTAATAAGATAGGGTGCAAAATGAGAAAACTTGGTCTAGATATTTCAAGAATCTAGATGCCCATTACAGCAAGATATTTCAGAAGTGCAACAACTTTTATGTTGTCTTATGAACTTCATGTGACTGTAGGATCCCAATTTTCAAAGGCTACTCAGGTTTCTAAGAGGGTTGCATGTGAGAAGTTGCCTTCAGTTGACTTGCTTTTTGAATCTCGTTCAGTTCTTGGCGCAGAGGAACTGAATTAGCATGGTGGAAAGAGCATTGCCATTAGTGAAGACCATTGCCAGAAAGGTTAGTGAGAGACCATTCTTTTTTTACGAGTCTAGTTTCATTCTATTCATTGATTCTTGGCATGCCTTCTTCTGGAGGAACTTCGGTATCCATCTAATATTCTTCAACTTTAAAGAAAAAGGTTGGTAGTGTGGTAGCGGGGGCTTGATTATTTGTTTAGAGGCCATGTGGGAAGAACGCACAAACCTCCAAGCTATTGATAGATCTTGTATAACAATTCTTGTGTTTAACTCCTATTACTTTTGTAATAGGAATTTTGGAGCTCTTGTTTCACATTCTAAAGAGTGGAGGGGATTTAAGTGGATAATAATGTTCATTTACAGAGAACAAATCTACGTGAAAAACCTTAGGAATTGAAGACATTAACTGGATGAATTATTTAGATCTTCAGACCTTAACCCTATAAAACATATTTTTGATGATCTTGTAAGGCAGCAGTTTTTAAACTGCGGTCCACAGTGCCTTTCTCGGGGTCCATGGAGTCTCTCATGTAACGTTGACATTACCCTCTTTTACGTACTATATAAGGCCTCGTGGAAAAATTTAAAGATTAGCCATACTAGACTAGATCACTAAATTGTCCCCCCCCCAAAAAAAACTCTACTAGAACATGTATTCTGATCAAGAATATTAAGTTGGAGGGGAATGTTCAAAATCTTGGGGGTCCACGATGCCACGCCGATACATAAATTGGGAGCCGCAGTGATCTGAAGTTTAAGAAGCGCTGCTGTAGAGGAAATAGATTTCGTCTTTCCTTTCTAGAACCACCAATGACCAAAAGAACTATATTGCTAGATGAATGAGACAAATTACAACCAGGATTAATAAATAGTCTTATTTCGAGTATCAATTAACGGAAACAGAGGACTGTGACAGAGGATCATACACCCTTTTTGATATTTTTTTACATTCTATCTTGTAACATTCTTTTTAGAGTTTGTTCTTTAAGTGAGCTAGGCATACGATACTGCTTGCGAATCATGTTGTTCGGAATTATTTTGCATTATATCATTCTATATATATGCTTAATTTTATCAAAATTTAGTTAGTCTTGTGTGGAACTTTGGAATGAAAATCAATTCTTGTGTGAGCATATTTATCTGACAGTGGTCCAAAATAAGTCAATCAGTTGTCACTAAAATCTACTCATATTCCTGGAAATAATACTCTAAATCTCCAGAAATATTAGTAGATTTTAGTGACAATTGATTGACTTATTAATGTGAACGTTTCGAGCTACACAATGGCTATTGTCAACGGACCTTGTAATGTTGAACCACTGTCAAAGAAATATGTTCACTCAAAAATTTGATTCTCCTTCCAAAGTTCCACACAAAGTCAAAATTATGCATACATATCATATAGGATGATATAATGCAAAATAATTCCGTACAACAATTATGATTCGTAAGTAGTATCGTATGGCTTGCTCAAATGTGGAAATTCACACAAATTTGAAGATCAAGGCAAGTTATCACCAACTCAGTTTGTAATATTGGGAAGTTTAACAACAAATTTTTCTGATGGAAAATATCATTTGTAAAACTTTTTATATTACATTTGAATTTAGATATTTTGATATATGTACGATCATACAACTAAAATGAGAGTTTAGAACGACTTGAAACATAATACCAAGTTGTTGAGTTTTTAAAAAATGTTAAAATTTTTAAATAGTTCCATATATAGTGACAATTATTAATATAATATATTTTATTCTTACTAGTTTTTTCTTTAGTCTTATGTTTTATTATCTTTTACATAAAATTTTAATTTTTGAGTTTGTTAGTGAATCAACATACAGAACTATCCTGTAAACATTTTAATAATTTAAAATGACTCCTGTACAACTCCTAATTCCTAGTATGTTGATCAATATTGATGCTGAATGGAAGAAACACCAAACAAAACATTATTGATAATAGAGTTATAAGTAATTGCATGGACAATTTTTTCCAGGCCTAAACTTTTCAACTTTAAGCCTAAATTCCCCAATCACTCAGTACCGTATAAACATTTTTTAGTGGGGATTTAGCCATAAAAAGATATAGATTTAACTTTTAAATATAGCGTGGTTATTTAAAGAAAATCTAGATCGGACAGAGATCGCTGTACTTGACTTTGAAACAGAAGTTCTCAGTGCTTTTGAGAGATTCACGCTTGTCAGACACACAAGAGGTTCCAATCCTAACAAAAAGGAGCTGATAGCAAAACCTTTAGAGTCTGTATTTGAGCCGTCAGGAAGGAAGATCTTCAACAATTCCTTCCGGATTTCAGTCAATTTCGCAGCAAAATGGCCATGCATCAATAAGGATACTTCTGATCATGAATACAAGAGAATGGTAGAGTATGTTCTATTCATAAAAATAGAGTGAATTCATTGAGAATAATTTAAAAAGAATACAAGAGTGTATGATTTATTTTTTCAATTTCTACTATTAGTTCACTCTCTCTCTCTATCTCTATACAACCTGTGGCTAGAAAGTTCGGTGAATGAGCCTGTAGAGGTCGCTGCTGTATTAGTAGAATATCAGCGTTTATTCCCTGTTAGTTTAACGCTGAGCGCGAAAGGTTTATTGTGGATTGTCGCGGTGTACAAAATGGATGCCACCACCGCCTTGGTTGTACGGCAGTTCCTGGCCGTGAATGGAGTTGTGACATTTGATCACTCCCCCTTGTTCACCTGATATGGCACCTGCAGACTTCTTCCTCTTCCTCAGATTGAAGTCAGCCATGAAGGGAAAGAGATTTACGGACATCACCAACATTCAAAGCAACGTGACGGCCAAGCCAAAAACCATACCAAACGAACTGTTTTACAGGAATTTCCAGGACATATACTCGTTCCCAACATTGCATTACCATCCATAGAGATTATTTTGAAGGACAGTAAATTGTATCTGATGCTGTTCAATACTGTATTTGAAATATATATAATATATACTAATTTTAATTATTAATCTTACTAGTTTACTAATTAAATTTACTAATTTTGATTTCATGCGGTACTACTGTACTTTGTATCGAGCGGGAAACATAATTTGTTGCTGTACTCACAAAGTAAGTTTTTTCATTTAGTTTTATTTCATCGATTTTAACTCTGTACTTGTAATTAATAGTAGGCTATAATTATAAAGTTATATATTAATAGTATTGTGTTTTTTTATTTGTAATATTTAAATTTCTCTTAATATTCCTTCCTTTCCTTACGGCTCAGAGTATTCGCAAATTACAGGTGACGCTTGTCTAACCACAAATCTTTATTTAAATCCGCAATCTTGATTCTTAAGGCCAGAAGTTTGCTATTGTACTACTGTGGCTAATATTTCTTACTATCTTGATTAGTTATTTTAGGTTTTATAATTATTTTGTATATATTTATGGATTATATATATATATATATATACATATATATCTTGTTTACAAATTATCAGTCGTTAATAAAATACTTCATTATCCACACACACATTCAAGCTCAAATAAATTTTTTTTAAACTTGTAGTGTATGACACGATGTCAATGTAGTTTTTTCAAATATTAATTCATTAATTAAATTTAATTAATGAACGAATAGCAACAAAAATAATATTCTAACACCATATATAGGAAGGAATTCCGCTCGTTGTGTTCCTGTAGCGCAATGGGTAGCGCTTTGAACTTCTAATGCAATGGTATTGGTTTGAATCCCACATGGGATGACCTAATTTCTGAGAATTTAATTTATTTTTACAATGCTATTTTGGAATAATTAAATTTAATTATTGAGCAATTAGAAACGACCAAAAATATTCCAACACTATATATAGATAGGAAAATGAAAAATTGCAAGGAAAATCACTTGCTATTTCGTCATTTAATATTGCGATTCTGTCATATGAGTATACATATTTAGAGAAATTGTAACTGTTTAATAAAAAATAACTAAAAAACTATTTTTCTTTGTTCACCTAAGTAGGAATTGACTTACTTTTTTATATTACTTGTTATCGATAGTGAAGTTATCTTATCCAAACACTTAATGAACAAGCTGCGGGCAGGGTTGCATGATTTTATGCATTTCAGTAATTACTTTTTCGTTACTATACATACTGGTTTAAGATATGCAAGCCTTCATTTTAAAATAAAGCTTCCGTGAAATGCAAATTCAGAAACGATAAAACGCATGAATTTACTGGCTGAAAACTTGTAAAGGCATTTTTCATGTGAGTATAACGTCATACGAATTGAGGAATTTAATGGGGTTATTGCAGCTAACATGTGCCTATGGCGTCAGATAGATTTAGTCCAAAATTAAAACGATATGCATTCATGTGTTTTTCAAATAATTTAAATATTTTCACTGTGTATTTTAACACGTTGCCAAACATTTTTTAAATTATATAATTTTACTAGCCTTTTTGTATGCAGTCTTTGAGTCATAACAAATGGTTCTAACACAGTGCTTCTGAAACTTTCAATATTTGCGATCCAATATTCAACCATAATTTTCATTGCACCCCTCCCCCTCCCTCCATACAAATAACAATGTATTGAATTCAATAATACTATACTTTGACACTAAAGTTGCAATACGACTTTTTATTAAGTGCCACCGGCGTATATAAACGCCTAGCTCAGCCAAAGCGTTAATTGCTCCCTACGTATGTATACGTCTTTCCGAAGTACGATCTTTTCTGCGCACTGTTATGCATAAAATTATTCCGAAGCCTTTAGAATGCAATAAACGGACCTTGACAGATATTGACAAGGGATTTACTTATTTCAGAGGATTTCCTTATTTATTCCTCCCCCCAATACATCACATACATGGAAAACGGGGGCATTGGGGAGCGAATCACGTAACTTTCAATCGGCAGTTAAAGGATTAATTATAAACCTTACAAACTATCAAGATAAGTGTTCATTTTTGTATATTACTTTATATATGACAAGCCCATGGGGTAATTATTAAACTTGTAATATTAAATATAGTATTATTAAATAATTATAGAATACATTGCACAGTATTGATCATTTATAAATGTATTATAAAGCAGCAGATGTCCGAATGTATTTTGTTTGTTTACTTTCAGTAAATTAATAATTTTTTAAAAATAATCTGTCGTTTTCAATTTGTCATTATGCTCGCGCCCCCCTCGTTAAGTTATCACGCCTCTTTCGGGGGTCGCGTCCCACAGTTTGAGAAACCCTGTTCTAACATATAAAGGAATGTATAAATATAATTCTTTTACAAAAGGAAGCCTCCAAAAACCCATGAAAGTTCATACATATCAAGGATGGGCTATAAGTCGATTGCGATCGACCGGTGTACCACCAAGACATTTTGGGGTGAGCCCCTTACCTAAGAGGCTCATAATAAGAGAAATATATTTAAGGAACACCGACTCACCAACTAAACTGGAGAATCAGTTTTTCACAATCAATGTGACTATGTTTATTTAAGAAAATAATTCATTAAATGTGCAAACGACTCATATATGCCTTTATTGGAAACGCACGATGAGGCTTAATACGTTCACTATTGATGTAGAAGGGAAGGGGAAGGGAAGCGATCATTGTGATTTCAGCTGTACAAATGAATTTTTCCCTACATACGACTTGAAGAGGAGAATAAATGTTGATGATATGTCGTTCCCATTATAGCACGGGATTGGTTATTGTGATATCATCCCAAATCACTCGCTTTCATAGTATATTGGATTCTCGTGTTTATTTCATGTCCCACGAAGGCGTGGGATTGGTCAAGGATCAAATTAAGTACATACGTTGGTTTCAACTACATCGGCTCACGTATATCCTCCACTCGCTGCATTGAATACGCCACGCTCCACGGTCTAGTAGTCCCTCATAGCTGCTCAAGTATTCCATTTTACAATTTTGTTTTACTTGTGCTTTTGTAGTAAAAATAGTAATTTGTCATATTTTAAACGAAGAATATAATATCGACAACAAGTGTTAAGAAACGAAAACAAACATTTTTAATACAGAATGACTACACTTACGCCAATGGAGGGGAACACCTTAAAAAGATTAGAAGCAGCCCGTACCCTAGAAAAGTCAGCCCTCCCGTGATATATGAATAAATGTACATGAATAGTATATATATGGATTTTTCTGCCACAATAAATAGGGACATTTCCTGATATTAAAGGTCTTCCGTTCTACATGCACCAACCTTAACTTGGTAAGCTTTTTGTCGGTTTCGCAATATTATCTCTATCAGTCATAATGTCGCACACGTCATAATAAATAGAAATTGACATTGTCTTCAAATAAAATTTCTAGCTCAGAATTTACCTTTTTTTTTCAATCATCAAGGGAAATATCAGGATTAATTCGATCAAAGTTTTCTCCAACAATTACCCTTTCTATTGCTTCCTTTATTAATTATGCCATTTGAAAAAAATAGTCATCGTGGTTTCGCAGTAGATTTATTGCATATCTTTTAAACATCCATGAAGCATGGATAATGTTGAGAATACTACTCTCAGAAACTGCGATGAGGTCATTTTAATACAAAGTTGACAGTTTAAAAGAAATATTTTGTTTCATTCCATAAAAACTTGTTTAGTATCCTTCATTCTTTTGTAAGGCATTCAAGATAAAATTACTAATGACTAATGTGTTACACGACAGATAAGATTTTGAAAGAAATTAAACAAAGTTTGAGATGGATACTCTTATATGAAAATTTTTTTAAAATTTCAATACATATATAACAATTTTTTTATTTGTAGTGAAAACAAAATAGGTAAAATCAATACTTGAAAGTTGTGGCTTTCTAAAAATATTCAGAGCTATTAACTTTTTTTATATTTATTTGATGCTATTCAAACTATTTGAAAGCTGTCTCATTTTTAAATACATTCTTCTGTACTTTTAGTTGAAATAGATCTGACAAAATAGCATAACAACAATATTATCTGTAAAATATAGATAACAACAATATTATCTGTAACAATATAGCATAACAACAATATTATCTATGTAGCAAATCAGGCCTCAGATTCTTGACAATCCCTACGAAAAAGAATTTTATGCTCACCTACCCTATTGTATGGAAGAAGAAAGTCAAACAGTTAAAGAGGAATTAATTAATTATTTCATTTGGGACAGTGGTTACAATAGTTCTTGATCCAATTAATTTTTATTCAGTCCATTGTTATATGTTACGTTATCATCTAATTTTATACTGTTGTTCTAGTCGCGTGTATTAGAGGTTAAGAAAATGATGAAAGGAAAATTTCAAATCATTGTTTAGAATTGAATAATACGCCCACGTTAATATCATTCGAATGAATTGGCAAGCTCTAAATGTATGAAAGAATCACGGGCAACAACACTGCAAAGATGTAGAGCTGGTTGTTTAGTGTACCGACAATGCGTACCAGAGGGATGCAACAGTGAAATCTAATACCAATCCAAACCACGATACCGGGCGCAGGACCAGTGTGGCGATGCATAACGCAGCAATTCAGCAGCATCTCTCCATGGTGTCTCCAAACTCGTATCCGACCATCGTGATGTTGCAGGCAGAATCTAGATTTATCAATAAACACAATGTCATTCCATTCCGTTGTCCATGTCCGCCGTTCATCGCTCCATTGGTGACGCAAACACCTGTGGTTTCCAGTGAAAAGTAAACGATGAAATGGAAGTCTTATGGACATTTCAATCTGCTGCAAATGACGTCGAATGGTACGAGTGGACAAAGGTTTATGCTTAACCGACTGAATATGCTGTGATATGGTTCGTGATGTGGCTGCGTTATCCATCGCTACCATCCACACAATCAACCTGTCATCACGAGCAGTGATGCAACGAAGTGAGTGCGATCAGCTTCTTCGGTCGATCGTTTCTTTCTGCATCCCGCTATAATCGATCCGCATCACAGTTTCTTGATTTCTTCCAACACTTTTACCGATTTCTTTGGATTATCCTTGCGCTATATATTCTCCCATTATAAAGCGCTTGCGGTTAGCGCTACGGTCGCCCATAATATGCGTCTGCGCTATAATGCTATTGATTTGCAAATTTCATCCCGTTAGGCCATGATGTAAATTTCATATAATTTGCATGCTTTCTTCAGGGTACTGTTGCACTTTATGTGGCCAGCAGTTTATATATATATATATATACAGTTTTGTGATTATATTAAGGCTGTTTTGGCGACACATACGCTCACACGATAAAATATATCATAACATAATATCAAAGGTGCATGCAAAATTTAAGTTAGGTGAATATTAATTTTATAAAAATTTGTGCTTTTTAGAAAAATATGGATATTTACATTAACACACACATACAAACATTGAACTTATATTCCTTAAGATATAAACATGTTTATCTATACCGGTAGCCGAACAAGAAAAGACATATCTGAATAGGATTTTGATAAAATAGGGAAACAATTTGCAAAACAAATTTTGTTATGACATTTTTCTGATGAAAATCTATTTTTATGTCATTGCTGTAACCTGGTAAAAATACCATTTCTACGGATATTTTTCTTTAACACTCTTCTTAGCTATCTTCAGATGAAATATATCCACGCATAGTTTATACAACAGAAGTCTTCTTCCTTTTCATTCATATATTGTTAATGGATTTCTTTTAAAATTAATTTTCATATATATATATATATATATATTGTATATATATATGTTGTTCTTTTGAAGTTCACATTTTATTGACGGTCACTAATATAAAATGGCAATATGAACAATAAACGCACACAAGCAGTACAAGGGACAAACAGTTCTTTTTTTATTCCGGAGATCTCAGCTCTTATCGTTTCCTTAATCGGAAAATATTTGAATCATATGATCTCCGTTAAGGTGTTCTGTAATTGGTCAAAGTATGCGGAGGATGAAATATTGCATCATCCTGTTTTTAAAAACTTGAAGCGATCGTGGCAGTTTTTAGGAGATAAGGTTGTAGTTAACAGTTTCTTTAACGTTATAGGTGGGTAAACTAAAAATTAGTTAATAAGCGAAGATCAAGAGGGCTTAAGAGCATTATGAATTAAATAAAACCCGACGAAAGAAAGTTTAAGGGAATTATTATAAAACATTTATAAATGTGAAAATTTAAGCGAGCTGTGCACTACACTAGTGCAATGCAGTATTTCCACATAAATTGTATTCAATTTATTTCTTGTCCTGAAAGTAATTACTGATAACAATGTTGTTCCTTTTAAGGAACTTCTTTATTCATTGGATCTCTTGAGAAGTTTAATATCGACAACTGGAACCAGACCTTACTATAAACAGCCCCTGAAAGACGTAGATTTTCTTCCTGTTTAACAGTTCCCCGGAAACATATGTCAGAAAAGATCATTGTATTTGACTCCGGGGTGAAAGGCAACAGAAAGTTTCTCGAATTTACATTCGTTAAGCAGTCAAGAGTTTCCAATCATAACATTGCGATCCTTGGGAACGGAAATCTTCAGCAATTCAAACCCGGAGTATAGGCTAGTTTCGGAGTATAATGAATGAAATTACCGACCACGAGTGAATATATTTCCCTTTTTGAAATGAAAGAAAAGTGCGTTATCTAAATAAATGCATAAAACTCTCTTACGAATACAGGGAATTATTTCAACCTCGAGTGGATGCTCTAATTTAAGCAAAGGTCTCTCTTGAAGGAACGTAATAATCGATTTCTATTCTGTATGAATAATTCCTAAGTTCAGCTTATCTTTACTGGTACAATTAAAGTTCGTCTTGATTGTTGTAATCTGAATCGTTGATGGGTGTTTGGAACGACATTGAATTGTTCCTCTAATTTTACACTTCGTTTAACAAATAATAGTGTTCTTAAGCAACATAGAATGTTTAAGAGAGAACTGTTATTAGAAAAGAAAATAATGCATATTTAGAAGCACTCATTTCTGCTTAGGAAAATTTTATATCATTCAGTCTTGCATTAAATGTTTTCTGTACTTTATACTAGTATATTTGTTAATAACAGAAATATGTGTGCTAATAAATTTAGTTTTAATTATGTAATGTTGGATATACTATACAAAACCTATATTTAAGGGACACTGATGAAAAATTAAAGGGGAAAAACATTCTCTTTGGGGACAAAGTAAGCCCATTTTAAGTTTTTAAATTTTAAAACAGGGAAATGTAGCCACCTCCTGACCTTCGATCGAGATGGTGGCCCATGAAAAATATTTGTTGGTCGACAAAAAATTTGGAACATTATTAATATTTAGTTTAAAAAGAAGTCAGTTCTAAAAATAAAAAATAACAATGAATTATGTCATCATTAATCATTATTAATTTTTAATCACTCCTTAAAGGGAAAAATAAACTTACTTTTCCTCTCTGTAAACTACGATACAGTTTCAGAAAACGATTACTTTATTTTATGATATTTCGGGACAACAAGAATGTTTAACCATTGAAAATTCAAGTACAGAAAGGGTCCATTTCATTCTAGAGTTTATAAGAATTATTTTTAATTCTGATTTTATGTGCATGTAATGATTTTCAAAGAAATAATCCTATGGTGTTCAGGCCAATGTATGTCAGAATCGTATATGGCTCTTGAAACGGTTAAATTACTCAACCGAGAGATGAAACAAAATCATCTTAAGTGAACGACATTTTGCCACATAAAAATTCAGTACTAAAAAATGGGAATGCAAACAATTTTATAAACATTTTTAGGATTTCATGTGATACATTTATTATTCACATTCAATCAGAAAATGTATTTCCATCACACACGCACATATTTAGACTATCTTAAAACATTTATTTGTGTCATCAATTTTCAATATAAATTTTTCTTCGAATTCTACGGTTTCCTATTAAAGGACTGAGCTATTGGAAGGAGGACTATTGAAAAATATGACTGACTACGTTCGAAACCGTCATTTTGAAAAAGAGAATAAATGAATAATTCTTTATTATTTAGAGACATTTGAAGAGAAATATACATATAAAATTGTTTTATGAATATTAATACAAGAAAAATGAATTTAATTTAATTAAAAATTTTTTTGACAAAATATGTAGAAAGAATAGCATATTTTCAAAATATTCCTCTTTTATGAGAAATGCTTCTATAACAGTGTTTCTCAGACTTTCAATATTCTCGACCAAATATTCAATCATAATTTTCCTTCATACAATAAGAATGTATTGAATTCAATGATGCTATACATTGAGGCTATAGCTACAATACAACTTCAACCTCCTAAGTGCCACCCGCGTATATATACGTCTCTCTCAGCCAAAGCATTAATTTTCTGGGCGTGTATATACGTCTCTCCGAAGTACGATCTTTTCTGTGCATTGCTATCCATAAAATTATTCCAATGGCTTCGGAATGCAGTAAAAAGACAATGACAGTGTTTGTGAAGGATTTACTTATTTATTCGTTTCTCCCCCCCCCCCCCTTCTTCCGAAAAAACTTCACTTGAGCACATCTACATAAAAACGAGGGCATTGGGAAACGAACCACATAACTTTTAATCGGCAGTTTAGGGATCAATTATAAACCATACAAATTTTCAAGCTAAGTGTTAATACAAGCCCATGGGTCACTGGTAATTATCAAACGTTCTTAACTTAGTATTGTTAAATTAATTATAAAATACTTTTTGTACAGTACTCATACATTTATAAGTGTATCATATTAGTGCAAATGTGTATTTTACTTTTTATCATGTCAAAATGTATTTTGTTTGTTTACTTTCAGTTAATTAATAATTTCTTTAAATTAACTTTTGTTTTAGACTTTTCAATATGCTACCACCCCCTTCGGAGAGTTATCATGCCCCCCCCTAGGAGGTGGGCGCCCTACAGTTTGAGAAACATTGTTCTATAATAATAATATTTTTCCTTTATATAGTACGAGAACCGGGTGGAAGCAAAATATTGAAATATATAACTTAGAAGTGGATTTATTTTCATATTTTATCACATCAGAATAGAGATAAATTTGAACAAAAACACCGTTTTTTTTTAATTGATCGTAAATTTGAATACATTGTGAATATTTCAAAACTCTTTGTTCAGGAATAAAACAGAGAAGGATTAGCTATATATAAGCAAAATATTTTTCTTATCGAAACATTATTCATAAAAGGAGAATGTTTTGAAAATATGTCATTCTTTCTTCCTTTTTGCCAAAAAACTGCATTTAAATAGTTTTTTTCTTGTCATAACATTCGTAAAAAATTTTTTTTTACATCTATACTCTAATTCAACTGACAATAAGCATCAAAAAATTATTTATTTTTACGCTTGTTCAAAATCACGGCTTCGAACTTAATGAGTCGCCTTTAATCGTTTAGAGTAAATATGAATCAAAACAATTATTTATGATTTGATGCAGCTTTTTCTTTTGCATGTAACATCTGAGTGGGTCTAATTACATTGATATGCACAACTGGAAATTAATTTTACTGAAAATTAAATCTTCTTATATTAAACGAAAATAATGAATCGAAATGATATTTAATAGTAAGTGATTTATTAGAATTTATGTAATCTAAAAGCCCTCGGTATTTATATGTAGCAAAAGGAATAGAATTCGAAAAATTACAAAAAATGGAATAAAGCAAACTAATATGTAATTTGTACTAAATTCATAATATTTTCTTAACTATGCGTATGATTCGTTAATAGGTGAAGTTCATTTTTTTAATGCAGTAATAATTATGTAATGGTTTATTTAGTAATTTTCTATTTATTTTGCTGCACGAAATTTTTGTGAGCTTTGTCACCATGTTTATTCAGTTCAAAAAATTTATTCACATTGTTAAATACCATAAGACATCAAAAATGCAATTATTATTTAAATTATTATATTTTATGAATAAAAAATTCAACTACTTTGTGACGGATTTATACACGACCTTCAACTAACTCCTTTTGGGAATTTTTTGGGCCAGTAATTTTAACCAGTCTTCTCCTAAAAGAAGAAAACATGATATGCAAATTAAGTTTAATATATTTTTCCTTCTTCGTGTATTTGAGAGTTAGTGAATTGTGAGTAGATGAGAAGTGAAGTGAATAAGGAATATTTAGAGAAGTGTATACGTAAACAAAAATAAGGAAAGCCAGAATTTTAGATAACAAGAAAGTGATAGGATTATCTAACCAGAAATGTTAATGCCAACTTGAATGAAATAGAAGACTGCATGAGTTCAGGTACTGTGATCTTAAATTAAGTCGATATTTAGAGTGTTAAACTATTAGAGTGGTCATTAAATACGTAAGATCTATATGTAAAGTGATATTAAAGGTAGAGCTGCATGATGAAATATATTCTCCCCAACGCAAATCTCGTCTCCATCTTGCTCTATTACTGATTGAATTATCTTATTTAGAGGGTTATTTGATTCTGAGTTGATTATAGTGACAAATAAAAATAATTGGAATTCAACATGTGGTATGATCCTTTAGTTCCTTCCACACCATTAGCTCGGTCACAGAGTAGAAGGGATGTAAACGCGTTTCAACTTTTCTTAACGTAGTCAAATATTTCCTGAAAAAGAAAATAAGAACACACGAATCTCCAAGCCAATTATATAAATAATATAATAGCTGTTAGCTAGATACTACCAACTGAATATTAATGACTTGTGAACGAAAGAAATTCCTCATACAATGCAAAAAACAAACACTATACGTATGTTACATGAAGAATACCCTGAACCTGAATGAACTAGAGTGTGCACTGATGTCTGTAAAATACAAGACAACATTGAAGCTGATGTATACCGTAAACTTTTTTCTCAATGTACTCTAGTGGGAAACTTTATGTCGAATTTTGATACAGAGATCCTTGCCATCTCATTAGCTCTGAAAAACCTCAAGATAAAGAGCGATTGTTTCTCTAAAGCACTTATTGCTGTCGATTCCAAAGCAGTCATCCAGGTTGTAGTTATAAATTATGGCACATATTTTCATATTATCTCAGAAATACGACAAACCTTGAACTTTCTTAATAAATACAAAAAAAAACTATCATTCACAATGAATCCCTTTATATTTGGGTATCGATGGTGACGAAAAAGCAGACTTACTAATCAAGAAAAGAACACTTTAGTCACAAGACGACAGACCACATCCTCCAGAGTCACTGAAGAGTAATTAATGATTGCTCTTAAATCTGACCAAGCAGCAAAACTAACATCAATATTTTCGGCTAACATTTAAGACACTTGGAAAATTTTTATGAAATGTCGCGTAAAGAGGCTATGGTAAACTTCAGACTGCTAACATACCATGAATGCATGGCCCATCATCTTAGTAAAATTGACATCCTACCATCTATTATATGCCAAATTTATCACTCGGGCT
This sequence comes from Trichonephila clavata, assembly GCA_019973975.1. NCBI lineage: Eukaryota > Metazoa > Arthropoda > Arachnida > Araneae > Nephilidae > Trichonephila > Trichonephila clavata. The sequence continues at coordinate 48,823 of BMAO01009240.1, read as the reverse complement.
TCATGAATGCAGATCATCTTCTTATAGGCCCAGAACTATGTAAAGAGTCCCAAAAGCGTGGTGAGATATTGAAACTATACTGGAATGCTAAAGCTTTCATGAACAAGACTACATTTTTATGTTTCTTTTCTTGTTTAAATTTTTAGCTTTTTACTTTTGTTCCCATTTTATTTTGCCCTGGTTCTTAATTTAAATGTGTGTGTCTTTTTTTATTATTTATGATGTCTCTATAATACTTGAACTATTTTATAAGTTTGGCTCGATCCTTAAAATGTAATAATATGCAATGATATTGTTACGAATTTTGTGTAAAATATTGTAAATAATTTGTATTTGGATGTGTAATACATTCATATTGATCTATGTTATATTTACGTTAAAATTGTAATCTTCTCAATTAATGTCGTACCTTACGTTAAAATGGCGATTAAATGGGAACTTGGCGAAATCTTGGCGATAAAGCCAAGTTGGTATAATTTTTGGCAGCGACCAATTTGGCTACCATTTATGGCTAGTTCGAGACCCAATGAATTATTCAGGAAATTAGTGTAGAAATCCACTAATGCAAATCACAAGCGGATCTTTCTTGAAGGATCCTTAAGGGCAAAAAAAAAAAAAAGGGAGACGCTAACCGAATTGAGTAAGTATTGCTTTGACTAGCGAAAGGAAATATGGATTTGACTAGCTAAGGTAGTATTGTTTTGACTAGTGAAAGGTAGGCTCGTTTTGACTAGCGATTAGTAGTCTTCCCTTGACCGTGAAGAATAGAATAGCGATTTGCTCGGCTGTTGAGTAGGACGAGTGGTGCTTGTGAATAATCTTTTACATACTTGTATTTTAGACTCTAATATTGTGTCTATATGATGATTTTTTAGAGAGAAAATCTTCAGAATAAAAATAAGACTTTCTAAACTATACAGCCAATATGAGACGTTGATGATATGATATGATTGTAAGGATATTCCAGATTATCCCTGATTCTAAAAGAATTTAATTTGAGAAGTATTTTTGTATTAATGAAATCACACCACCTCACTCCTATTTTACCACGACAGTAGACTGCTTAAGTAATCTATTTTAAAATTAAAAAAAATAATGCAGAAATAATTGTAATAATAGTATAAATTATTATGAAGGTTATCCAGGAAACAAGGACCGTTTAGTTATACAACATTAGAAGCTCAGTAATTATTGAAAAAATAACAATTGTATTATATGCCTGAAACTTTCTTCACTTTTCTACATAGTAACCTCCATCCTTTATGCACTCTCCACGAGCTTTAGAATTCATATGTTATACTGTTCTACCACAACTGCAATAAGCTAACAGTTTAATGCTGTGACGTAGTCACAAAGGAGAAATCGCCCCTATTCATGATTCATGCCACAGCTGGAGAGCACGTGGCTTTGGCGTCATTGTGCTTTGTTGGACATCTGGACTGTCGGCGCCGGTGTAACTGGTAAACCCTATAGGCTGGGCATCACTGCATTATTTTTCGTCCATAGGCAGTGATTGTCCGACTCAGAAGGCTGGCGCCTCGGCAGACGGCGGCAGGTAATATCAAAAGAGGAAAAGGTGGAGAGGTGGTTCGAGTACCAGATGTCCGCCAAGCCCTTGTCGCTGGAGACATTTGAGAGGGACCAGAGCCTTTGTTTTCCCTGCACTAATGGTGGGCTTGCGAGAGCGAGATGCAGGGTGCAAAACCTTGAGGCCCGCCAATGGGGGTTGATGAGGGGCGTGGAGTGGACCCGCCCCTAGAGTTTAAACGGGTCGACCCTGCGAAAGAGAGGTGGGCCTCCCGATGGACTCCCGAGATGAACGCCGAGATCGACTCCTGAGACAGTATCCGACGGACGAATAAAGAAGCGCAAGATCGACTCCCACGATAGACTCCGGAGACAGGATCCGACGGACGAAGGAAGAAGCGCGATCGACTCCCGAGATGGACTCCCCCGATCGACCCCTGTGACAATATCCAAGAAACCCGCGAGATCGACTCCTGAGACAGTATCCGAAGGACGAATAAAGTAGACGCAAGGAGTGGACACGAATGCAATTGACTTTTCTCTTCTCAGTGATCTTCTAAATGTTAAAAAATGAAATAAATCAATTTTTGATCACAAATAAGAGTATTTATTAATGATTAGCCTGGCGTCCCAATACGCTACCGAGTTCCATGACACCACAATGCAAATAGCTTATGTAAGACTCTAAGAAGACTAGAGAACCCTCTAAATCAATAGAAGAATGATTTCTAAAAATAATGGGCATCTTCACAATTTCCCGCAATAATGGGCATCTTCACAGTCACCATTTTCCCGCTGCTGCTGCAACTCAAAAATTGCTGTATCAATTCAGATTGGACATTTTTAATCATCCATTCAGTCTAGATTTTCTTCTAATGTTTTCACCTTTTCCCCTAAGATACAGAAAATTCTGCATTTTAAGCGTTTTGGAAGTGTTGAAGAGCTGGAAAATGTGATGACCATCTGGCATAATGCACTGGCTGCCGAACAGCATTATAAAGAAAATCCGAAATTCTTGATTAGATAAGGTAAACGCTTAAATATAAGGGGTGGTTATGGAAAAGAAGTGAAGAAAGCTTCAAGTACATATAACAATCTTTCCCCCCAATAAATATTGTGTTTTTAATTTTGTATGCCTAAATTGGTTCTGTTTTTAGATGATCCTTTTAGTATTCTTTTCTAATAAACTTAATACTTTTTAATATCCACGTTTAACTTTATTGAAATTTAATGTTTGCACAGAGACCACAACCGTCGCCTCTTTTGCAGCAGTACTAGATGAAATAAATTTGTTAATCTTAGCACTCAATTCTTTATCACCAAGTTTAGCTTTATTGACATTGTAATTACTGAAACAGTGGAAAACAAATATAATTGGTTCGCTTGAAACATTTTTGGGGGAGCCAATAGCCCTCGTGTTGCTTTAAAATGCAACAAACTAAGAATCATCTGAAAAATATCTAAGAGATCTATTGTAAATCTATAATTCGCTTACTTCAGTGATTGAATTCAGGCGATTTTATACTTTAAATCTTTCTAAAAAATGAGCCTTGAACCTATAGCTGTGGTTCTTAAACTTTTGATTGCCACGGACTCCCTTTTTATATCAGACTGACATCACGGACTCCTAAGAATTTGAGAACCTCTCCCTCACAATATTTGTGATCGAAATTCATGTTCTTGTGGAGTTTTTTATTAGAAGCAATTTAGTGATCTAGTCTAGAATGGCATCTTTCAATTTTTACACGAGGCTTTTCAGAGTTTGTAAAAGAGGAAAATCTTAACGTTACATGAGAGACTCCGTGAACCTCCAATAAAGCCGTTGTGGAACCCTAGTGTTTTACGGACCACAGTCTAAGAACTGCTGACCTATAGTATAAATCAGAAGTGGGCTGACTTTTCAAGGGTACGGGCTATTTCTAATGTTTTTAAGGTGTTCCGGTCCACGTACGGTACGGTGTAGTCATTCTGTATTAAAAATATATGTTTTCGTTCCTTAACACTTGTTGTCGACATTGTATTCTTCGTTTAAAATATGACAAATTACTATTTTTACTACAAAAGCATAAGTAAAACAAAATTGTCAAATGGAATACTTGAACAGCTATGAGGGAATACTCGACCGTAGAGCTTGGCGTATTCAATGCAGCGAGCAGAGGACATACGTGAGCCGATGCATTTGAAACCGACGTATGTACTTAATTTGTACATTGCTTAGTCCCACGCCTTCACGGGAAATGACATAAAAACGATAATCCAATACCATGGAAGCGTGTGGTGTGAGATGATGTTACTACAGCCAATCCCATGCTATCATGGGAAGAGAACAGATCCGCAACACTTATTCTACTCTTCAAGTCGTGTGTGGGGAAAAATTCATTTGTACGGCTGGAATCACAATGATCGCTCCCCCATCCCCTCTACATGAATAATGAACATGTTTAGCATCATCGTGCGTATCTAACGAAGGTATATGAGTCGTTCACACATTTAACGAATTATTTTCTTTTTTAGACATAGTCACATTGATTGGGAAAAACCGATTATCCAGTTAATTTGGTGTCGGTATTCCATAAATATGTTTCTTTTATTATGGGCCTCTTAGGTAAAGGGGTCACCCCAAAATTTCTTGGTGTTCAACCGGTCGATCACGATCGACTTCATGCCCATTCTTGGTATAAATGCTCCATACCATAAAGATTCAAGAGCCCTTCTACACAATTCTTAGATGCTAGTACTCACAGTATGTGTGTTACCACACACAGTTTTATGTTACTGAAATTTTCAGTCAGTAAGTACTTTAACAAAAGAAAAATGTTTTGCCTCAGAATGCTGTTCGTAAGTCGTCAGCCAAAAATTATTTGTTATAAAATAATTATAGTGTAAAAACTATTAACGAACTGATCAATGTTTTTAAACTGAAACTCTTTCCATAAATAAAATGCGTTGTAATAAATTGTACTATTCATAAAACTATTCAAAGTTTAATGTAAAGTCGGAAACTATAATTTTTTACCTAAATTTTATTTTCTTTACCTGAAATTAACATTTGTATCTCCAAGTATTTCTATATCTGTGGTTCATAAGTATAGGAGTGTCTATAATAAATCAAATTATTTAAATGTTTTTAAGAGAAATCCGGTATCTCTAGTTCTTAGAATTGCGATTTCCTCTCTATACTTATAAAACATGCCTAATGGGTGGCGTGGTTGGTTTATCGCAAGTCTTCTGCACCTACGGTTGCGGGTTCAACCCCGGCCCAAGTCGGTGGATTTTCGTGATTCAGAAAATCGACAGCGGCCATTTCGTATGATTATACGGCATGTAAAAGATCCTAGAGTGTCTGTTTGGCTTGGGCGCTCTCGGCAAAATTAAATCCTTGTATAGGTTTGCATCGTCATAGCTCAGGTGCCTCCCTCTGGAGGAAATTGGGCATCAAAATTACCTGCAGCGATTGGTATCCGCCTATATGGCGCCGCACTAAAGAGTGATACCAGCTCCTGGGGATGTACTAGGTCTGCAATGGTAAAAATACCAATCCGCAGCCCCATTGGATAAAAAAACTTATAAAAGATCTCAATTATCTATATTTATGACAAGAAATAACTGCTTCATTTATTTCAAAGTCAAAGATATCTTATAAAAATTATTTCGCCGCTGGAAAAGAAAAAAAAAACTATTACAGAGAAAGCTATTCTATTTACTCCGTAGGTGAATCTGAAGAGAAAATATACAAATTTTTGTTTTCCACCTTTTCTCTCTTTCTTTTTTTTTACTTTTATTTTCTTAGATTTTCTCCATTTTTCATGGACTGAATTTCCTTGTCTGCTTACAGAATGTGAATCATAGAATCTTGAGAAGGAAATTGCACTAGGAGTAAGACATAACAATATTTGCTGATCAACATGGAGTGTGGATGATTTTGTATATGCAGTGATGGCAAGGTAAAGAAAGAAAATGTAAAACTTTCCCCTGAACATATGCGATTGATTTCAGGTGTTGAGAAGTTCACTTTTATTTTTACTGCGACCATTTTATGATTACAATCTGTACCACTGATACTTGTTTTTTTCAGCGTAGCCATATTTTCCCTCTTATGTTTAAGAAATAAGTAAAAATATATATTTTAAACTGTATTTTTTTGTTTGTTTTACTATATGAGGTTGCTCTCAAAGCAATCAAATGGTGAGATGTTTACTTTGATTAGAAAGAGAGCCTGCAGAAGTAGATATTTGAAACCTTGAATATTTCAATTTTGATTAATGTCCATAGCTTTGATAACGTTAGTCTGTACTAGATTAAGATTTATATAATATATATATATATATATATATATATATATATATATATATATACTGCTGGCCACCGTAAATGCACCACCCTAAAGGAAGCACACAAATAACATGAAATTTACAACATGCATTAGCTGAGGTGAGATATGCAAATGATTGTAATTTCAGCGCAGAAACACATCACGCACGCCTGTGGCGCCACCTCACAGCGCTATTTAAGGCTTGGAGATTTCGACGATTTCAAGTTCGGCAATTGTGTTTTTCTTGTGGTTTTTCAAAAACCGAACAGTTATGTCTCGCAGAAAACAGCGATCAGCTTTTGATCAAGTATCCAAATTCGACAGAGGAAGGATAGTGACCTACCGTGAATGTGGATTATCTTTCAGGGAAATCGGTAGTCGTGTTGGAAGAAACCAAACAACTGTAATGCGGATATGTGATCGTTGGATGCAGGAGGGTACGATGGACCGACGTGATTGATCGCATCCACCTCAGTGCAGCACTTCACGTGAGGAGAGGCAAATTGTGCGCATGGCAGTGACGGATCTCTCAGTCACATCACGAACCATAGCACAGCACATTGAGTCTGTAACGCATCATTCAGTGTCTGCACGTACCATTCGACGCCGTTTACAGCAGAGTGGTCTGTCCGCAAGACGTCCATTGCTTGGTCTACCCTTGACGCAGAACCACAGATGTCTCCACCGCCAATGGTGCGATGAAAGAAGGATGTGGGTAGCAGAAGGGAATGAAGTTGTCTTTACTGACGAGTCACGCATCTGGCTGCAACACCACGATGGTCGGATTCGAGTCTGGAGACACCGTGGAGAGAGGATGCTGAACAGCTGCATTATGCACCGCCACACTGGTCCTGCACCGGGTATTATGGTATGGAGCGCGCGGTATTGGATATCACTCTGGTACTCCTTAAGTACGCATTGCCGGTACTTTAAACAGCCAGCGCTACATCTCCAAGGTGTTGGAGCCAGTTGTCCTTCCTTACCTTCAGGGCTTGGCCACAGCCATATTTGAACAGGATAATTCGTGACCACACGTGGCACGCATTTTCCAAAGGTTTTTCGTCAATCACTAGATTGAATTGCTTCCCTGGCCGGCTCGTTCTCAGGATCTTTCGCCGATAGAAAACATGTGGTCCATGGTTGCTCAACGATTGACCCAGATTACACCCCCAGCTGCTACACCAGATCAACTTTGACAACGTGTGGAAGCTGCTTGGTCTGCTGTACCCCAACAACACATCCAAAGTTTCTTTGAATCAATGCCGAGGGGTGTGGCAGCGGTGATATCCAACAATGGCGGCTATTCTGGCTACTGATTCTGGCAGGAACCACATTTCACAGAGGTCTATAAATTTAATCATTTGATACTTGAAGAACATGTTACCTACAAAATAAATTTTGTTGTGCCATCTCTTGTCTTTCTTGGTGTTGCATTTACGGTGGCCAGCACAGTGTATATATATATATATATATATATATATATAGATAGATAGATAGATAGTTATAAGTAACTATATCTATATATGTGCTATCATTTATTCACGTGATGAAAAAAAAACTTAATTCGATTGTAGTTTTACGTAGCAGGAAGAAATAATTTACGTCGATAAAGTTTTTAAGTAAGAAGTTACATTTGATCTAATTTTTTTTAATGGCGAGAGTGAATTTATTCATAATTACAAGAAACTAATCCTTTTCATGGCCATCCTGTTCTTCGGGTGTCATACCACTCGACTCCTTTTTCCGAGTTAATGTCTAAATAATATTGTATACTAAAAGCAATCTTAATTAATTCTACATTGCTGCATTAAGACAAACGCAACAAATCTCCTTTTCACGGCTTAAGTGCAACATTTATCTAATATTTTGGAACTGACATTAAATTCGGAACACAATATAAGAAATATCCCCCGTTTAATAAATTTTTTAAAAAAGATTACATAGTTATGGTATTTATTTCTATTTACCAAACTGCGTCGAAGTTTTGAAATACATATCTCGCCATTAAAATCGCAACATTATGATAAAAAGCAAATACAAAAAATGTAGTTAATATAATCAGAAAATATATCATGAAGTTTAGGAGCTTACAAGAGCGTAAAACTAGTATACACAGCTACCACTAGTGGCAGGTAAAACGGTTCTTTCCCAGTTAGGCATGTAGATGGATTGGGTTTGAATGCTACAATAGGTATTTCATTCCAGGGTACTTCAAGTCTGTGCCACACTTCATTAATCCTTTTCGCTGGATAGGGGTGGTGGGCCAGTCTCTCAGCCATCCCATGACCAGATGTTTCAATGGGCAACAGATCTAGAGATTGTGCTGGACAACTTAACAATCGAATACTCTGCGTATTGGGGAAGGTCAGAAACGGTGTGCAACGTGTGGTCTAGCATTATCTTGTTGAAAGATGGCGTTTGGCAGTTCTTGAAGCTAGGGCCAACCACTGGGCGTAAGACTATAGTAATGTACCGTTTAAGACTATAATAATGTGTAAGACTATAGTAATGTGTTTATATGTTTGTCTCCAAGCTAGAGAGGAGCGTGTCGTCTACCCAATAGCTGTTCAAACCATCACCCAACCCTCAGACCAGTGCCTCTGTGCTGATATCGAATGACGGAGGCTCCAGACAGGCATGCGGCCATCAAAATACTGCACGCAGAACCGAGACTCGTCTGAAAAGACGACATTGTGTATTTCCTGCATCCAGCTTTGTCAATAGGTGCACCAGAGTCACCGTCTCTCTCTATACTAGATTTTCTAGAGAAGCCGAAGTAATGGTTACCATGGTGACAGTGCACGTTGTTGCAAACATCATCGCCCCGTTTGAGGGGATACTGAAAGTGCCGAAAGCATTCACGTTTCTCCTGACTGATGTTTTTTTTATGTGGATGTGTGGTTTGTATTGCCGACCTCCCTATATGTTTGTCCTCTCGTGCCTTAGTCATAGTAGAAAGTGAAGATCCTGCATGCGGTCCAGTATGACTGTCAGAAACCCATTCATTCAGTATTCGCAGGACAGTGTATGGATTCCGACCAGAATGATGGGCGATATCATGGAACGATAATCCATACTTCCGGTAGATAACGATATTGCCTCTAATGAATTCATACATTTGCTCTGATACGCATTTCTTCTTTTTATTCAAGGCATGACACAATATTCTGAGCAACCTCCGATCTTATAAAGTGCATCCTGAATAAGAAATCCATTACACAACTCTTTATGCGGTGCTTTAGATGTCGTTTTCCCATTTTTTTCCGACTATATGCACTGAAATATTGAAATACATTTGCATATCCCAACTTCTTTATCCTTTTCTCGGATCATTCCTTCCATCTGTTGCAATTTTAATGGCCAGCAGTGTACTTCATAAATGTGACATTTTTCACCTACAGCGTTTCTCAAACTGTGGGGCGTGCCTCCCCCTTTGGGGCGTGATAACTCTATGAGGAAGGTGCGATTGTATTGAACGGTCAAAACCAAAGATGATTTAAAAAAATTATTAACTTACTGAAAGTGAACACAAAATACATCCTGACTTAATAAAAAAAAATTCACATTTTCACTGAAAACACACACTTATATAAATGTATTAGTATATATATATATATATATATATATATATATATATATTGTCCATCGTATTTTATAAATAATTTAAGAACAAGTTAAACAATTACTAGAGACCCCCCTCATGGTGTTGTCATATATAAAATTATATACAAAAATTAACTCTTATCTTGATAATTTGTATGGTGTATAATTAATCCCTTTAGTGCCTATTAAAAGTTATGACTGTCACTTCCTAACGCCACTGTTTTCCACGAAGGCATGTGTATGTGATGTATTGGCCGGGGGAGCGATGGAATAAATAAACAAATCCTTTGGAATAATTAAATCCTTCTCAAACATTGTCAATGTCCTTTTATTGCATTCCTAAGTCTTTGGAATAATTTTATGGTCAGCAGTGCACAGAAAAGATCGTACATCGGAACGACGTACATATACTTCAGAGGAAAATAACGCTTTGACTGATTAAGACGTTTTTATACACCGGTGGAATTTAAGAGGTTTAAGTCGTAATGTAGCTATAGCAACAAAGCATAGTATTATTGAATTCAATACATTGTTATTGCATGGAGGGGAGCGATAAAAATTATGATTGAATATTGGGTCGCAAATATTGAAAGTTTGAGAAACACTGCATTAACAGGTAAAGATAAAAATGTGGCTACTATTATATTGTACAAAATGAAGAAAGGAATATTTTAGAAGGAAAATGTATTAATTGCTTTAATTGCTTAAAAATACTTAACTCAATAAAATTGTAATTGTAAAAGGTCAAAACATTATACTTTTGTTTGCCACACCAATTTTCAGTTTCAAAAAAAGCTATCCATTTTATATCTTTTTTTTTCTCCAGATAAAGCAAAGGGCACCTAAATTCAATCAGGATCTTCTATCGTTTTCTAATTATCTGCTTCGAACATATGAACACATAACGAGCAAAACTAAAGTATGCAATTTGCTTCACTTAATCACTTTGTATAAATAGCTCCAAGAGTTATTTAAATAGACTCGCTGGAAGAATTAAAATTGATAAAATAGAATGTAGCAGTTCAAGTTAAATGCAAAAGTACATAGATAGTCAAGACAGAGAAGCGTCATTATTTGAGCTTATTTAAATCGCCCATTTGTTTGCTTCAATTGAGTGCTTAGTAAATGGAAGGAAATTATTCTTTATGGTAGAAATTTGTCCTTGAGTGGATTGAAGTTCATATTTCCTACTTGGTATAGGATTTCCAAACCGATTATTATTCTCACTACAAAACACATGTCAAATTAGTAACTTACATTAATTAATTCTGAACATAATTAAGATATGTTTCCTTTTGAAGAGCATAAGTGGAATGGAGATTTTTTTGCGAGTTATGCGCCATCATTTTGCAGTAAATGGCGCTTTAATAGCAGCGATTTTTTTAAAAAAACAAGTGCAAAAAAAAGTTGTGTGTGCTTATGACCACATGATAGAAATGAAAACTTCCGATTTATTTTGGGCAAGAGAATCCAATTGTTCGGATGTACTACGTTTTCTTTCACGACATTTTCGCAAGCGGGCGTTAAATAGTTCTCTTTTCCGTGCCCATTCCTCTATGGAATTGTTTATTTCATCCATTTTCTGTAAAAGACAATGTTTAAACAATTATGCATTCTTATTTATTTTATAGAGGGTGGTCCCGAATTCACATGGTACAAAATTGAAGGAAGATACATAACATTATAACAATCACTTATTGTGTAGGAATGTGTGGACGCAAGTGACGCAATGAGTTGCAAACAGGGAAAAGAGAAATGGAATTATTGGTCGGTTGCGTTGCCAGATGAGGAAGGCAGTAAATATCTAGCCACTGTTCAACATGATGTATCTCAGTAGGGGAAAGCACCATTTGCAACTGTGCAGACGTCCAAGATGGGATACTTTACTTATGCCAAAAAAGAAGACATGCATTACATGCACGGCCTTGCAAATGGTAACGACAGAAATGCGCTACGAATGTATCACATGCAGTTTTCTAATCGACGAATGCCGGATCACAGAATTTTTCTGTGGTTGCATTGTCAAATTCGGAAACAGGTTCGTTCCACGTCACCAGACATGATGCTGGTCTGTAAGCAGTCCAAGCCTGGAAGATAGTGTCTTGAACGTTGGGGCTGATAGATCCGAGTGAGTACAAGAGCTGTTACTCATCACATAAGTGAGAGGCATCAGACCGTTTGTAGAGTGTTAAACGTAAATCGCTTACACCCCTTCCATTTTCAGCAAGTACAAGCTTTGAATCTGGAAGACCATCCTCTTCGATTGAGATTCTCCCAGTTGGTGGTACAGCAGGATGCACTGCAGCCAAACTTCATAGTTCATGTGCTGTTTACAGATGAGGCAACAATTACACGTGTCTTTAATGCGCACAATACCCATGTGTGAGCAAACGAGAATTCACATGAAATGTGACCACGGGCGTATCAACAACAAATCCGTGTGAATGTGTAGGCTGGTATTGTCTACGACTTTTTGATTATCCCGTACTTACTGCCGAAACGATTTAATGGCGGATGTAATCTTATTTTTCCGGAACAGGTGTTACCAAAATTGATGCAGGATGTTCCAATCGCCATTCGTAACTTCATGTGGTTTCAACATGATGGGGCGCCTGCCCACTTCAGTATTGATGTGCGTACTTGTCGTTATCCCCCGTTTGGGGCGCGATGCATTGGGTATGGTGGACCAATCACTTAGCCACCTTTTTTAGATAAAGTCCTTTTAAACTTAATTTTAGGGAAAATATTGAACATTTTTTAAAAAATTGATAATTATATTAATATTTAACAAAAAGACAAACCTCTGAATTACAGTGTTATTAATAGTACACATGATTTTCTGTAAGAATTTTATTAAAGTGAAGTAAGCAGTTCCTGAGAAAAAGTTACATAAACACACGTAATTTAACATGGACTCCTATGGACGTTCCAGACTCCCTTAAACAGGATGAAATAGACATCTACTTCAAAAGTCAAAAGATGGGTGTGGAGAAAAGGGAAATGCATAAGTTCAAAGCAAAGCAAGAAAGAATATAATACTTTAAATGTGAAAAGATTATTGAGATGCTTTTACATTTTATCCATTCACTAAAAAGCTCCAATATTTAAAAAAAATCTAAATTATAATGAAGAAGCAATACATGCTGTAAGCATACACATCCATAAAATTATAATTATCATTAAAAAATAACGATGTTTTAAATTAAATTTTCTTTTACAATGGAATTTGTAGATAAAAGAAAATGCTAAAAATTGCTTGAAAACCTATTGAATATTTTTCTATTGATAAACTTTTCTATCTTAAAAAAGTGTTTCAAGATCGAGTTTTCTTCAGTCGCATGTAGATAGCATCGATATGCTAGTCTGAAAGTTTCTCACTACCACTAGTACTCAAAATGTGACCAATAAAAGATCGGTCATATTTTAACTCTAAACTGAAATTTATTTCTGACTTTCCCAAATTTACGCTTGTCAAGCAAACTAGAGGATCGAAACTTTACGAAGGGGAAAGCAGAGAAACGAGAAGGAAATTCACCTGGCTTCCCTACCCCTATGTTCAGGAAGGAAAATCTTCACTGATTCGCCAAGGGTATGAGTTAGATTCATGACACAGGAAGACTGTACAAGTGAAAACACTATTTCCAGTTGCAGTGGAAGAAAAATGGGGAAGTGTGTTCCGGATATAAATGATGCAACTCTCTTCCCTAATGAAAGGAAATGATTAAGCTGTCAAGTGGATGTTCTCAACGAGGTAACTGTCCCGGATATTAGAATAATCGAAGTTTATTCTAAGTATTTGGAAGGATGGGTAATTAGCTTGTTTTTCCTGCTCAATTAAGACTTCAGGAGACAGTGCTTTTCGAGAATCTTTGCAACAAATGAAGTGGTTTCTATATTTGTATTAGTTGATTCTTACTGAACGAGAATAAATCCGAACTACATAAAATCGGGACCATTTTTACTAACTTCCTCAGAATATCCTCAATAATTTGTTCGAAATGAAAGTTACTTTTAAAAGGCTTTTTAAACTATCTTATTAGTTTATTTTACATGCATAAATGTCAGGAAAAATATTTTGAACTTATCTAGAATAATAAAAACATTTATTTCCTTGATGAAACCCTGATGCTGTTAAATTGAAACCAATTCTGGAATAAAAATGATGCGAAAGCAAAAAAAAAAGTAACTCCTGGTAAAAACTTCAAAATAGTACTTCCAAGAAATCTAAAGTGTATTTTTTCAATAAATAAAATGTAAATAAAAGTAAATGCTTCGAAAAATGTAGCTCTACATTATTTTTTAACTCCGTTGATGTAACATTATTCTTCAATATATTTGCAATTTTTTCTAAATGTTTTTGTTTTTTAGAAATTTTTGTTTTTAGAAAGTTAAACGATCAAATAATTTATTGTATTAAGTGGTTTTACAACCAGCCGAGAAAATCTTTAATTTGGGACTGTTGACTTTTAGACAAAGGGATACGATAAGGAGGGATATAACGCATAAAACTTTTGCGTATTGTGAAGCCCTTGATTCTTTTTAATGAATTGCACAATGGAAAACGAATTTCAAACTTTTATAGAGATAAAATCTCAATAAACTCAACCCTGACGAACGGTTTCGAAAAAGAGAAATTTTCCTAACATTTAAGGTGGCTGAGTACCATCTTAAAATTTTTTTTTAGTTTTTAATTTTTGAAATTTAGTTTTAATTGTATTTAATAAAAGTCATTATTAAGTAATAATTCCATATAAAAAATTCAAATTTACAGCAAAATGTTTGTAAAATTAAAATTTTTTATAGGTTTTTCTTAAATTTTTAAAATTTCTAAGGTTTTCTTAAATATATATATTTTCTTTCAAATTATTTTTTTTTGAATTACGTTATAATATACTATATAAAACTGTGTATGGGTTTTTTACGCTCCTGCTCATTAGTTCTATATTAATTTTTTCGTTGTGAAACATAAAAAAATTCTCAAAAAAAGCTACAGTTTCGATTTTGAAATTCTTTAAAAAAATACTACGTATATATTAAAGCTAATTCCACACACATTTTTACAAAACATACATTTTAGAACATTAAAAAAATTCACATCCCTATTTCAATTATCAAAAAAGTCTTAGGGTTTAAATGATAGCATGTGATCAAAAATTCAACATGGAGAAATAGCTGAGTTTTCATTATATGGACGACATGATATAATATTCATTGAATAGTTTGAAACTTTTATGAAATGCCAACCAAATTATATATTTAAAACTGCTTACCATAAGAAATTGCAAAAATGTAGAATAATTAAGCAGTGTACTGGCATAATGAATATATAGAAGAAAGTGAAAGATCAATATTTCATAAAACATTTTACCTGAATAAATATAAAAAAATAAATACACCCACATCAGAGGTAATTCTATGCTCAGTTTTACAACTTGAATAATGCACAACATCTACTAAAGATGTTTATTTTTTTATTTTTTATTTCCATGATTTTAAGTCTTCGCATGTTAAATATTGTACGCGAATGAAAGCAAAATCAAATAACAATTTATTGGTAAAATATATCAAAATCGAAAATTGCATCTGTGCATTTGTTTAAATAAATATCTTAAAATATTTTAATAATAATTGCGTTGAATTTCACATACATAGAGTTTGATATTTTTTGGAATTAGATTAATAATTTTCAGAGTAATATCAAAATGAAATTTAGTATTTGTGCTTTGGGAGAATCCGTTTTAAAATTTTAGTTTCATTCATCATAATATCATAAAAACACACACACATACTTTTAAATCAAGATCAAATCCATTTGCTCATCAATAAACAATACACAAAAAATAATTTTTACATGAATTGCTCTTTTTTAAAATGATTTATTACTGTGTATGTAATTCTAAATATGTTAGTCTCATTTGTGCGTGGTAGAAAAAAATTAATTCATTTTTTATCTGGCGCTTTTCTAGCAGATAATCTGAAAAGTGAGCGTGGCAGTTTTGTTAAGTCTGCTGTCCAGCATCAAATTTTGTTCCATAACTTAGTAAAAAAAAATCAGATAAAGCTTCGAAATTTTGCAGGCATGTTTATAAGGATCCGAGGTATCATAAAAGCCAATAAATAAAATATCGATACATTGATTATTTTTTGGGTACCATGGTGACTTAAACAAATTATAAATGAGAAGTTTTTCTTAGTGGATTTTAACTGACAAAATTTTAAATACGTGTATTTATAAATTTAGTTTTTGACTTAACACTAATATTTTGAACTTGTAATCTAATATATTTGTTGAAATGTAATACATCTCAAATATTCGTTAAAATATTTCAGTACGATTTTTGCACGCCTTTGATCGCTGGTGAATTTGGATGCATATAATCCAGAGAATCCAATATTTGAATAAAATAAACACCTTTATTTCACGCACCAATTTACTGTCAAACTTTACCTTAAGCGAAGAAAGCGGTCAACTGAATTACTAACGTTCTTGCTAATGCCACCTCTCTGATGGCGTCAGATCTAGGCCCACGAAATTTACCGCGACAAAGGGCTGAATATACGCCTGTCGTTATCCTTAACGTTGAGCCTATACAGGCTACAGTACGATTTTTTTTGTCTAGATTCAACCACAATTATGAGGGAGAACACCCAGGAGGTTATCAAGAGCTTCCTACCTCTCTTCCACCTCATGAGAGAGCTTGCTGCTCGATGGCTATTTAGAGTACCTTTATGCCACACATGCACTTTACATTTACAAACATCCACGCTATTTCAAACCTGTACTAACAGCTCATCAGTCAACGTCACTAACCACTATATCGAAAGGGTGGCCCATTACTAGCTTTGATATCTATAACAATTAATTTAATCACTTATTCTGATGGTGAATTCCGCAATATTGATGATCTTTTTTCGTTGAGGTATATCCTTACTGCAACTCCGATGTCTTCAATTTTATAGCCCAAGCTTCTGTATCAGATTGACGATAATTGACTACCTCTCTTTCACGCTTTCTTTGACTATAAATAGCAACTTACATTTGCATAAATCACGGTTCGTCCACAGAAAGCGCTTTTATATAATGAAACAACAGCTAAAAAATATTTCCCAAGAGGATTAGCCAAAAAAAGCATAAAGAGCCAGTTACACCAGTGTTTCTCAAACTGTTAATATTTAAAACCCAATATTCAACCATAATTCCATCCCTACAATAACAATGCATTGAATTCAAAAACACTATACTTTGATACTAGACTTTAACCCCTTAAGGGCCACTGGCATATATAAACACCAAAGTGCTAATTGCCCCTGACATATATATACGTCTTGCCGAAATACGATGTTTTCTGTGCCTGCTTTCATAAAATTATTCCGAAGGCTTTGGAATGCATTAAAAGAACTTTGACTTTTTTTGCGAAGGATTTACTCTCATTTCAAAGGATTTGCTTATGTATTCCTTTTCTTCCTCCTCCTCCCTGCCAATACTAATCATACGCGTGCTTACGTGAAAAATAATGGCATTGAGGAGCGAATCGCCTAACCTATAACTGAAAGTTAAGGGTACAAACTATCAAGATAAGTGTTAATTTTTGAATATAATTTTACATACGACAAATCCATGGAGTCACTGGTAAATATTAAACTTGTTTTTAACTTAGTATTGTTAAATTAATTAAAAAATGCATTGCGCAGTATTGATACATTTATAAGTTCATTACATCAGAGTAAGTGTGTATTTTACTTTTTATTGTGAATTTTGTTTGTTTGCTTTTAGTAAATTGAAAATTTTTTAAAAATAATCTTTTGTTTTCAACTTTTGCATGTGCTCGTGCTCCCTTCCCTAGGGGGCTCGCCCCACAGTTTGAGAAATTCTGAGTTACACAATGAATGCTATAGGATACAGATAGTTTTAAAAAACACTTTGATCTTGTTTTCTTTATAAACTATACTACTCAGCATGAAAAGGGAATATTATTGGTACCCGCTATGATGAACACAAGAGGTTACAATGATAAAATTGCAGATTCTAATAATTTGCGTCAGAATGCCTTAACGTTCTCCTGAACAATGAATCGGCTTTTGATATAACTAATAGCAGCATTGTACTTAACTGAAAAAAATAGTTATGAAAAAATTCTTGAAAAATGAAATAGTTTGTATGATTTGAATGATTACACTAAAGAACCACTGCATCAATATTATCAAAAGCAATAAAAATCTCAATGCATTGATTGCTAAATACTCAGAAATCTACGCAAGTAATAAATTAAAGTTGTGAATTTTTGTGTTTCAACAGATAACTGGAAAATTTCCCTTTCCTTTCCAGATTTTCACTCTGGTTTCAATTTATGTTTTGTGATATTATGTTTCTGCACTGATTATGGTAAGCTGGATTAAAATGAAATGGTATCTTAGTATTTGTTGCTTCCTTTGAACAATAAGGAATTAAAATTCCACAAACTTAACATTTCTTACTATAAAATTAAATTGATTTACGAAAGCTTCGGTGAAAAGTGTTTTACGGATATATATTTTGAAGCAAACTTTACAGAATAATTCTAGGTAGGGTATATTATTACAGACAGGCTTGTAAAGTGGTTTGCAAGAAATATGATTCGCGCTAATGTATTGAAGAATAAGCAAATCTATAACAAGTCAAACAATGTAAAACAGCAATGGATTAGTGCAAGTGGTTCATAAGCAGAAATTCAATATAATTTTCTTTACATCTGCCCTTAAAGATAACCACGGAATTTGGTGGCTTTTTCATGAATCAACTATCATCTTATTTGTAGAGATATGTAGCACGCGCGAGCGTCTTTCGGAATAAGTCTTTGGTATAAGGTATTTTCTTTTTTATGGTTATAATCTAAAAATAATATATTTTCATAAAATTAATTTTAATTTTTCACAATAATTTCTTTTTTTTAGTAGATAGATGTTGTAGAAAATAATATTTATGAAAGGTAAACAATTACGATTCACTACAAACTGAAAGCTCTCTAAGAAAATTAGTAGTAAGCAGAAATTTTGGTCAAGAAGTTTTATCTAGCAATTAAAAATGTAAATAAACCTATTCAAAAGGGTTTGTAGTTACTTTTTAAAATATCTTTCAACCATAAAAATTGAATTTCTTTAAATTGTTAACATGATATTTTTCTAATCTAAATGAGGAAATATTTTGATAAACAGCAAAATTTCAGAAAACTCTGTACAAAAATGCTTTTAATTCTACATATTGTACAGTATTAGGGAGAAATATGTCAACATTTTCTTTAAATCTTGCCTGTTTTATGAAAAAAAAATTTTTTTCTTTATATTTAAACTTTTTTTTCTCCTTTTAGTTGCACTTTTTTTCTATGTCTTTTCCTTTTTTACATTATTCTTTATCTTTTTTCGTTCTTTACTGATATAAATGTCGTGTAATATATTTTTACTGAAGATGATCGGTATTTCTTTCGGATCGGTTTTTTCTCAACTTAAATAGCTTTAATTTAAATTATAAATTTAACTAAATTGAATACATCAAACAATATTCATTTCCCTTCTTCTAACTTTATTCATCTCTCTAACTCCATGTACCACACACACATACGTATAATAGTAGAAATATTTTAACCTTTAGATTGATCAATTTGTTTTATTACAAAATTTACTGCCCCTTATGTGAATATAATGCCTGTTTTTCTAAACAATTTCATATAATAACAAAGATAAAGTGCTCTAGTTTTTGTAAAAATTAAAATATCTCTTATTCTGAAGGTCATTTAAAAATGAATAAAATAACAGCACATCAGAATTAAAAAATTGAAAATCTGTTTATAAAATTTTGGTACAGAATAAGCCACGTTTATGTTTTTTTTTCTTTCATTTTTTACCCTTTTTTCCCATTTTGTAATAACAATTTCCTTTTCCATTCTTAATTTTAGCATATTTTTCTTAAAATGCACTAAACCAAATCTAAAAACAACAAAAAATCCCCATATCTTCATTTTTTCGAAAAAAAGTTGTCTCAAGTAGTCGGTTACCCTAAAATATGTTTGCCCGATTAAATGTGGGATTAATATATTTAGGTTTTAGAATTCAACTTTTTTTATTTTAATGTTACTAAATTTAATGTTTAAAGTTTTTCAGAATCGATTTATTGTTTCTTGAGTCTCACCTCGTAAATCACGGTGGATTAATTTTATTATAATTCGCATCATTCATACACATTCACGTTTTTATTCATAAAAACAATTATTTAGTACACGCAGTTAGAAACAGGACGTGTCAAAAACCTACAGATTCATGTACAAAATTTCTAAATAAAAAAAAAAAAACTGCAGAAAAAAGCATATTTGAAAAAA
Organism: Trichonephila clavata; assembly: GCA_019973975.1. Classification (NCBI taxonomy): domain Eukaryota; kingdom Metazoa; phylum Arthropoda; class Arachnida; order Araneae; family Nephilidae; genus Trichonephila; species Trichonephila clavata. Next base: position 29,032 of record BMAO01009240.1, on the reverse strand, counting down.
AATACACTCCAAGGATTTTTCTTTTGATGATATGTATGACATAAAGTAACTAAAAAAAACAATAAAGAAATTCTCTCTCCTTTCTCTGCTGCATTCTCTTGCTAAAGAAAAATGTGTCCCGCCCCTCCTCTTGGCGATCTAAAACAATGCCATGGCGCCAATGGTAGTACCCTCCCCCCTTACAGCAGACTCATGAATGGTGACTGTGACTGCATATGCAAATGCATGCTAGTGCCATTGACTAGGGATGGTTCAGTAGGAGTGTCGAAAATAGTAACAGAATATCGATTCTAAATCTTTGGGATGCGGAAGCTATTGTTAACACTCCCCCTGTTTGATGGAGAAAAAGGAAGAGAGTAGAAAGGGTTTGGGGGACGGGTTCTTTCATTTTCTCGTCGCATTTTTTAATCTAGTGAAGATCACTTAAATATTAGAGATAGAACGAGATGATTGTGGAAATTGGGAACTGTGCAGCTGTGACCTTTAAGGGGATAGTGAGTTATGGAAGTTTCTTGCACGATATTCGTTTATTTTAACTAGTTTTCGAGTTTGTAAATTTAAAAATGTTTTTTTATCACACCCAGGAATTTACACGCAAGGTGCAAAATAATGCAATGTAGTGTCAGACAGGACATATGTGGTGTTTGAAAAAGAAAAAAATAACTTTTTTTACCGTTATTTATTCAAAGTGATAGTTATAATACACCCCTTTCCCCCCAATTTTTTTTGGAATTGTATTTATATTTGGCATGGACTACATACTTTCATATTTTATCTATTTTTATTTTGTGTAAATAATGATACAGAAATATATAAAAACCGAATAAATACGTGCATGCATTAGGAATATTTCAAAATTAGATGTCTTCAAAACACGGAATTTTTGTCTGACACTCTACATGAACTTTTTTAACAATACATAAGTATTTCTGATATTTTTTTGAATATTTAAAGTAAAATAAATAACTTAATCTATATATTAAAATGATTAGATAAAATTTATATATAGCTATGTAAAAATATAGGGCACACGTGTGAAAAATACTTTTTTTGACAAAGCAGTATTTGGAAAACTCTTAAGAGCTGAACCAAGAAAAAGAGCAAATTTTAGAAGGCAAATAAATGAGTTATAAAGCGCAATTAAAATTCTTTATACCTAACACTATTTTAATAAAAAGATTTCATCCTTTCTCCCTTCCAATATTAATCTTAATGTAGATATTTTTAATCAGTATGTTGAAATTCAGTTTGTATTTCTGTTTAAACTTAAAAGCAAGTAAGAATACTTCAATAATGCTATGCATATTTATTAGGCATAGACTGTTTGCACATGTAAAAGTTTAAAAATATTTTTGTTTCTGTATAAATTATAATAACTATATTTAGTATACGCAACACAAAGGAATATTCACATTTGAAAAAAAAATAGAGCATCCTTAAAAAAAAATTTTAAATACCGAAACTAGATTTTTTTACTATTGTTTCAAAATCTATGATGATCTATATATAATTTCGAGACAGGACGTAATTTACCCATACCTGTCTCGACATATGATTTTTTCCATATATCTAATTCCTTCAAAATTAGTAACTAGCTATGTGTAAAAAATGATTTCGTTAAAAGAGTATTCAAATGCAAAGTATTGTTCCTTAAGCATATTAATGTTAAAGAAAAAAATGAACAAAAGCACACTGGACACATTTTTAACTAAACAATGTTAAATAACGCATATTCAAATTTAATGATAAAACATTTTTATATTATTGATTGATGTAACTATTAGGTTAGGTCAACTCTTTTTTTCCTTGTCTGAGATCATTGCACCAAGGAAATATTGCTTTTCAAATAATATTGCTTTTCCAACTTCCCTAAAATTATGAATTTAGCCAAAAAATGACATTTTTATGATTTTGCTTCGTAGATCATTTTCTTAGTTTTATAAAAATGCCAAATTTATTATTTTCCGTTGACTAAAACAAAAACTACAAGTGTTTTAGTAAAAGCAAATTCCATTACTTTAAGCAAGATGTCATACTTTGAAATGTGTTATACTCGAGTTGTGTGTGTTTTTTAAAATGCTCAAACGGGGACAGCGATTGCTAAAAAAGTTTTGAAAATAATTAACTGAAACATTTTGTGTATGTTTTGCAAAATAGTAGAAGTGTTTTTGCTTTCAGATTTATCAATCATTGTTTTATTACAAAATTTACAGCCTCTTTTATTATTATAGCCACTGTTTTTTAAGCAATTTCATACAATAACTTAGACAAAGTGCTCTTGTTTTTGCAAAAATTAAAATATCTCTTATCCTAAAGGTCATTTCAAAAATGAATAACATAGCAACACATCAGAATTGAAAACTTGAAAATTTGTTTATGAACTTTTGGTACAGAATGGGCCGCGTTTATGTTATTTTTATTCATTTTTGCCCATTTTGGTCATGAAAATTTCTTTTTCTCTTCTTTATTTTAACATATTTTTCTTAAGTTGTACTAAACAAATCTAAAAACAGCAAAATATCCCCATATCTTTATTTAAAAAAAAGTAGTCGCAAGATACCTTAATTTTTTGAAGTTGCGAAAAAAAATTAAAGAAATTCATGTAAAGTTATTTATTGCTCTGAAGCAACAAACACACTTACAGTTTAGAAAACGCAGAAATTTCATTAGTTTTGTCCATTTTTTGTAATTATTTAACATTCCAAAGCTGTTGAAAAAGTATTCTAAGCGTGAAGTGTGGGGGTTGAGGATCAGGGAAAAAAGAAATTTAATATATTTGTAAATTTAAAACACTTATCGTGAAAAGGTCAATAAATATTTTTTGTTTGAAATTAGCATAATTTCGTAATTTTATTTCATTTTATATCTTAATTTTTAATATGTAACACGTCATAATTGGTAAATATATTTTCTTTTTGAATATTTTTAATGCAATACATGGATCTAATACGAATTGTTTTTAAATGTATTGAATACCACATTCAGAGGACACCCCTTACTGCCATACCTCCCTTTTCAAACTTTCACATCACCCGTATGTGAGGAATTTGAGCTTTAACAAAATCAGTATACGTACATTAGTCTATTTGTATGAAGAGTCCTTAATGCACCGTTCCTCAAACTGTGAGGCGTGACAACTCTTTGAAAGGGGCGCGAGTATATTAAAAATCCGAAAACAAAAAATGATTCAAAAAATTATTAATTTACTGAGAGTAAACAAAAAAAAGCACATTCTGATATAATAAAAAATAAAATGTACCTTTACACTGATATAATACACTCATAAATGTATCAATACAACAGAATATTTTTTTTACAATTAATATAACAATACTAAGTTAAGAACAAGTTTAATAATTACCAGTGACCGCATGGGATTATTATATATAAAATTATATACAAAAATCAACACTTATCTTGATAATCAGTACAGTTTATAATTACCCCCTTAACTGCCGCCAAAAATTACGCGATTCACTCCCCTGCTTCAGCCGTTTTCTACGTACGCTCGCGTATGTGATGTTAGGAGGGGGGGAGGGAGAATAGGAATAAATAGGCAAATCCTATGAAATAAGTAAATCCTTCACAAACACTGTCAAGGTTTTTTATTGCATCCCAAAACCTTCGGTATAATTTTATCGATAGCAGTGCACAGAAAAGTTCGTACTTCGTAAAGACGTATATATACGCAGGGTCAATTAACTCTTTGGCTGAGAAGGACGTTCGTATGCACTTAAGACAGTGCTTCTCAAACTTTCGACTTTTGCAACCCAATATTCAATAATAATTTTCATAACCCCCCTCCATAAAATAATGATGTATTGAATTCAATAATACTATACTTGACGCAAAAGCTACAATACGACAAAAACATCTTAAGTGCCACTGGCATATATATAAGTTCCTCGCACAACTGATTTGATAAATGCCCAGACGTATATATACGTCATTCCGAAGTACGATCTTCTCTGTGCACTACTACCTATAAAGTTATTCTGAAGGTTTTGGAAAGCAATAAAGGACCTTGACAGTGTTTGCGAAGGATTTACTTATTTCAGAGTTTTTACTTACTTATTCCTTTTCTCCCCCCCCCAAATACATCACATAAGCACCCCTACGTGGAAAACGGTGGAATTAGGGGGTGAATTACCTAACTTTTAATCGCAGTTAAGAGATTAATTATAAACATCGCAAATAAGCAAGTGTTAATTTTTGTAAACATTTTATATATGACAAGCCAATGGGTTAATTGTAATTATAAAACTTGTTCTTAACTTAGAATTGTTAAATTACTTAGAAAATATATTGTCCAGTACTGATACATTTATAAGTGTATTATGTCAGTACAAACGTGAATTTTATGTATTATTATATCAGAATGTATTTTGTTTGTTTACTTTCAGTATATTAATAATTTTTTTATAAAATAATCATTTGTTTTCGTTTTTACAACATGCTTGCGCCCCCCCTAGAAGAGTTATCATGCCCCCAGGGTGGCGTGCCCCACAGTTTGAGAAACGGTGACTTAAGAAGTTCAAGTCGTATTTTAGCTTTAGTGTCAATGTATAGTATAATTGAATTCCATGCATTGTTATTGTATGGGGTTAGGGAGCTTGATGAAAATGATGATTAAATATTAGGTCACAAATATTGTAACTTTGAGAAGCACTGTCTTAACGGTGCTGGATTCGAATTCACGGGATGAAAGAATAAGCGAGTTTGCCATTATGTGTGATCCAGCTGTCTACTACCAAAAAGGACGACACAATTTATACGAGTATTATGATTTAATAATTTTGGGTACTTCAGAGAGGAAAAGTTTCAATAATAAAAAAAAGAACTACATCTAAAGTTTTAAATTTTAACTTCCAAAACAAAACGTGCTTTTAAGAGCATATTTTCCACTTCAAACTCCGAAGTAATCACAAGAAGAATACGAAAACCTGTTCAAAAATTCATAATACCTCCCAAAAAATGAACTCTTACAAAGTATTCTTTAAGAGGGTAGCATAATGGCACGTACCATGGATTATAATTCTTTGATGAGAAGTAAAAATAATCACGACTCTTGTTTTTGAAAAGTGGTTATAAATTGGAAATTTTTAAGCTGGAGCGGAGGAAAAATACGATATTCGCTACTTTCGTAAGCCCTTAAGCTTTCTTATATCAATCAATTTTGATTCTTTCGAGGTGATTGCATTTTCGTACAGCTTTTCTATACTCTTTGTCTTGTTTTTGATGTATAATACCAGTTATTAAAAGTATTCTTCGGTAATCTGAGTTACATAAATATGGAAACGAGAAGTGGTATTAGAATGATTTGTGTTTTCCTTCAGAGAGAGTTTTTGATGATTTTTCTCCACATTTCATAAACATAATATGAAGTCTCGAAATATTTATTAAACTTGACATTTAGATATCTTTGTTATTTTTAGATTTTTTTTTATTTAAGCTATTGCACAGGTTTTGAAGTTGTGAATACAGATAAATATTATAGACACCTTACACAAACTATCCTATTTATTTAAAAGTCACAAAGAAATAAAATTAGAAAATGTTAAAATGGCTATTTGTTAGCTAAAAAAAAGGTTACACACTTTTGTTTTATTCTTTTAGTAGACAATGAAATGACACATGAAGAGTATATATGTATAAATATGGGTATCAATCAGTTTCCCCAGTGTAAATATATTTTACAATAAAGTGACATCACCTTACAGAATTTAGCGTGCTCGCCAACTGTAACATCCCCTAGATATAAAAATGTACATGGACTTTTATAATATTTCATACTAATGATAATTGTACAACTTATAAATAATTTACGTCCCTTCTTCCCTGTGACCCGGCTAGAGGTGTAGGAGGAACTAAATGATCAGACGACATGATGAGCTTCAATTATTTTATTTATCACTATTTCAACTCAGACACACACTCTAAATAAGATAACTTTGATCAATCAGAGAATGGTGGTGAGACGAGATGGCGCGGGGAGAATATATCCAATTATGTAGATCTATCTTTAAGATAAATTTATACAGATCTTATTTATTTGATGACGGCACTAATAATTTAACTCTCTAACATCAAATTGATTAAAGATCACAGTACCTGAACTGTTGCGGTCTTCTAATCATTGCTTTTACTTTAACATGACTCCAACAGTTAAACTAAGCACTTTCTTAATATTCCAACTTCTCGCTTCCTACACTGTTTACGTATACGTTTCACTGCTCCTCTATTCACAATTCATTTCAATTCCAATCTATTCTCACTTCACTAACGCCCAAACTCTCGAATACAGAATTACATATTAAACTTAATTTGCATAATCGCGCTTTCTGTCTTCGGAGAAAGTTGGTTGAAAAAAGAATGGTTGGCCCAAAAGAATTCCCCAAAGGTTAATAGAAGGAACCGTATAGATCCGTCACAAACTATTACAACAATTTCTTTTTTTTTAAAATCTGTGTGACTTTAAATAACGGACAAGCTGTAGAAACCTGAAATTGTATGACTAATTTGATTTGAATTTTTTTAAAAGTCGCTCTCTGAAGCTACGCAAGGGCTTTTGGCAACGGACCTCGAAATTTGGATCCTTGATCAAATGACAAAGACGACACAACTGAGCTGATTCCCTGCTCTACAAACCTCCACGCCAATGCTGTAAATTTAAGGCTAGACAGGTTTAAAATGCATTAGTCCAGGTATACAGCGGACCTTTAATAGCACCTGGACTGGAACCCGTGACTCGACAATGCTGGACACAAGTTTACTAGCATGACCATTCAGCTTCCATGGTCACACCTGGAATTGGTACCACATGCAAGTTATACGAACTACAAGTGAGTGATTGATTGGGTATCAACATCGCACTATAAAGCAACACGAGGACTGTTAATAACGTCCTCGTAATTATGGACCATGATCAAATGACCATGTTGCCACCAAGGACGTCTTATTACTTCTTGAGGCGCTGGACCCTGTGAAAAAGTAGGCCCTTACACCAATGCAGGCCTCTATTAGGACGTATAGAAGTAGACAGTACATAGCATACGTTGTCAAATACTGGTACAAACATTAACCCGAAAAACAATAAATTTATAAGACTTACAATTGCACAAACCAGCTAGACCGACTGCAGCTTTTTGAATGAATGAGTGAAGATGGTTTGCGGTGGTAGGCCTAGGCCAGTGTTTCTCAAACTGTAGGGCACCCCTTGGGGGGGGGCGTGATAACCCTACGAGGGGGGCGTGAGCATATTGTAAAGTCGAAAACAAAAGATTATTTAAAAAAATTATTAATTTACTGAAAGTAAACAAACAAAATGCATTCTGACAAAAAAATAAAATACACATTTACACTGATATAATACACTTCTAAATCTATCAGTACTGCGCAACGTATTTTATAATTAATTTAAAAATACGAAGTTAAGAACAAATTTATTAATTACCAATAACCCCATAGGCTTCTCCTATATAAAATTATATGCATAAATTAACACATCTTGATAATTTGTACAGTTTATAATTAAACCATTAAATGCCGATTAAAAATTACGCTATCTCTCCAAGGTCATCGTTTAACACGTAGGCATGCGGTGTATATCAATATGGTGTATTGGGAGGGCAGGGGGTAGAAAAGGAATAATAAGTAAATCCTCTGGTATAAGTAAATCCTTTGCAAACACTGTCAAGGTGATTTTATTGCATTCTAATTTCTTCAGAATAATTTTATGGAGAGCAGTTCACAGAAAATATCATACTTTGGTAAGACGTATATATACGTTCGGGGCAATTAACGTACTGTTTGAGTGAGACGTTTATATACTATTTATATACAGAAATTAACACGTATCTTAGTTATTTGTATGGTTTTAATTAATCCCTTAACTGCAGATAAAATGACATGCGATTTGCTTTCCAATGCCACTATTTTCCACGCAGGTTAGCATATGTGAGATACTGGGGAGGGGAGGAATAAATAAGCAAATCCTCTGAAATAAACAAATCTTTCGCGAACACTGTCAAGGTCCTTTTATTGCATTCCAAAATCTTCGGAATAATTTTATAGATGGCAGTGCACAGAAAATCTCATACTTCAGAAAGGCGTATATATACGTTAGGGCAATTAAAGTACTGGTTGAGTGAGACGTTTATATACGTCGGTGGAACTTAAGAGGTTAAAGTCCTATTGCAGGTTTAGCTTCAAAATATAGTGTTATATAATTAAATACATAGTTATTGTACGGAGGGGGAGCGAGGAAAATTATGATTGAATATTGGGTCGCAAATATTGAAAGATTGAGAAGCATTGGCCTAGGCCTATACATGGATGACGGTCATCCCCTACAGCCGGTTGGCACTTCGTTCGAAACTCCTCATTTTTTGGAGAATGCAACTGAAAATAACATTTGTCTGTAGAAATTATTCGATGATCTTGTTCAGGATGAGGCGAGAACGAGTCGAGGCCACTATTATGGCCGAAACCTTGGACCCGGGGCAGTTGGTCCCTGCCTTAAGACGTTCCTAGTCGCTCATAAAATGGCACTCCCTCTCTGATCTTCTACTCCACGCCAATGAGTGGTATTTGAGCCTCGGCAGAATTAATAAGCGTCAGCCGCTCTACACGACGGGTCTTAAGTGGCACTAGACTTAAGTGAACTCGAACATGCCCTTTACAAGCAGATCGTGAACATGACCTTGGGCAACAGTGGCCACAACACAATCGAATTGATTGTTTTCATAACGTTGTTCTTGAAAGCTACACGAAGGCTTTTGACAAATGATCTCGTACTTTTAAACTACAGAACAGCAATTAGGAGGATGCCTGAGCTGCATCCCCACACCCCAAACATTCTCACTAAGTCAACGTCAGTATTTAAAATCTTGCCAGATTTACCTTGGATCAACGGACTCCAGGACTTAAAATCAAGTCTCAACTGCAGCATTGACACCTCAGCTACCGATGCCGCGATTGCAAAGGGAAGTCTAAGACAGAAATTTATAAGTGCTGAAATGGAGTTTAGTGAGAAATGATGATGAAGTCAAAAATAGCTTTCTGTTAACATAAAGTTTTATCGATCCATCCTCAAAAATTTACAAGTATAAAACTCTGCATTCATTAACTTTAAAATAATTAGCTTGAAAGAATGAAAGTCACGAATGCATGACATAAACTTTAAATAGTTCTTAAGATTGAAAGTAAACTACCTACCTAATAAATGGCTTCATTAGTTATCATTAATTTAGCTTCGTTTAATTTTTAGTTTTGTTTCATAATAAATTTAATACAAAGATATTATTTATAATTTTACTTAAGAAAATAAGTCACTGAGAGTTTTTTAAAAAATAAGTTTAAAAATTCTTTATAAATATTAATTTGAAATATATAATAAAGTGAAAATGAATACAATGTGTGTGTGTAATTATTTTAATGGTATTTACACCTTATCGAGCAATAGTTACGTTAACTATAACCTTATGTCCTTTCTATCATATATATATTTCTATTTCCTTAAATGTTTAAGTATCCTATTAAATTTTATTTAAAATAGGGAGATCCTTTACATAATAAAACATTTAATTCCCCATATTTCAAGTTTAATAAAAGAATATTAAAAACAAGTACTATTAATAAAATATAAAGCTATTTACAAAATACGTATTATATTTTAATTATACTGTTGATAGACCACTAAATACCATAACAACCTTAAATTTTTTACTATAATTAAATTTAACAGTCATTTATTTGCTGTTTTGTATATAAATGTTATTGTACTTATGATGTAAGTATCCCTCAAATGATTTTTGGACATAATGAATATTTGAAATAATAGTTTATTGTGATTACATAAAATTAGCTGGAGCGGTTTAATTAACATGCAATCAAATTCAAAGCGACTCAAAAGCCTTTTTGTATACCAAAAAGCCATATTCATTTTCAGAGAGATTCATGTGCTAACACATTTAAAACTATTGTCTCAAAAATTATGTTTAATCCACTACCTTTTCGCATATATTTCAATAAATTGGTTCTTCAGATAAGTAATATCAATTTAATTTTATCAAATAAATCATAACTATATAAGTTTAAAGCATCCTATATGCTTATGCGAGTACATAGCTCACTTGAAAGTTTTTAGGGCATTTTACGGCCCATACATGCATGTATTCTGAGTTAGCAGCCCCTCCCCCCAGTTTCCAATTCCTAATTTATTTTAACTTTCCTGTAATTATTTTTTTGAGATGGATAAATAGTAAAAACAGAATACAAAATCACAAAACAATATATTAAATATTTAAAACAAAGAAAAGAAATACAAGTAAACAATACTGAAAAAGGAGCCAATTGAATCAAAAAGCAATTTCAGTCGGACATACGGCCGAATATTTTGGGTTAAATTGGTACCAACCTACAACCTTTGTGACTCGATACTTCATAAATTCGAAACAGAGTATAAATCAAAAATTCCAAACGGAAAAAAAAGTCTCTTGAATAAATGAATCAGAAATTAAATAGTTTACATTTTGAAGTACATCAAAAAATTCTTACGAAAGAATTTTAAAATGAAATACATATATATATATATATATATACAAGGGTGCTCAAATGAAAAGGTACGAAACGACACGGGGGTACAAATATAGACTTTATTCAAAATATTCACCTTAGGCCTGAGCACAACGATCCCACTGATGAACAAGCCGCAGGATTCCTTGTTCCCAGAATTCCTGTGGCTGTGACGAGATCCAGTCCTTCACAGTGTCCTTGAGTACGTCGTCCGAGTTGAAGTGCTTCCCTATCAGGTGTTTCTTCAGTGGATCAAACACATGGAAATCGCAGGGCGACATGTCCGGACTGTAGGGTGGATGGTCCAACGTCTCCCATTTGAAATTGTCCAGTTCCATTTGTGTGACTCTGGAGACGTGTGGATGCGCGTTATCATGGAGCAGAATTACACCCTCTGTGAGCAGCCCCTGTCTTTTGTTCTTGATGGACCTGCGTAGGCGTCGGAGTGTCTCACAGTACACATCGGAGTTAATGCTTTTCTGTGCTCGAGGAATTCCACAAGTAGCGGACCTTGAACGTCGAAAAAGACAGTGAACAACACCTTGCCTGCTGACTTCACGGCTCTGAACTTTTTAGGGGGAGGTGACGACTCATGCTTCAACTGCATGCTGTCTCGCTTCGTCTCTGGCTCGTAGTGATGGCACCAGGTCTCATCACCTGTGACGATCCGCTTCATAAAAGCGGGGTCTTCCTGATACCGAAACAGATGTTGCAGTGCTAGTCCCATACGCAGTTTCTTTTGCTGGTCGGTGAGCTGCTGCGGAACCCAAGTGGCACTCACTTTCCGAAATCGCAACCTGTCGTGAACAATTGTCCACACAGTTCCATAGCTGACATCCAACTTCAGCGCCAAAATTCGCAATGTGACACGCCGATCACATCTCACTAGGTCGTCCACCTTGTCGATGAGATCGCTCGTGATGACAGTGTTGCCTGGCCTGGTCTCTGGTCATCCCCCACACTCTCACGGCCTGCACGAAAACGAGCACTCCATTTTCTGACAGACTTGTCAGAGACACATTTCTCCCCGTAAACGGTCACCATCCGCTGATGAATAACTGCCGGTTTCTCACCTTCCACTGTCAGAAATCGGATAACACTTCGCTGCTCCTCAATCAACGAATTTTGCAACGCGAACGCCATCCTGTCCTCATACGGACTGCCACATCATTTGGACGTTAGTTTTAATAAGAGCCTTTGCTCTCTCCTGCGCATGCGGTGCCCGCGCATGATCCGATCCAGTCAAAGCCTCCAATGGCATCCGAGATGTTTCGCTACATTCTCCCATGGCGGAATATGCAAATATTTAACTGATTCATTTTTATGTCGTTTCGTACCTTTTCATTTGATCACCCCTTGTATACATATATATATATATATTACATTACATACATATGAGCATACATAGCTATATGCATATATATAAACTTATCTCAGTGGCGCAACGATTAAGCAAGTTGGTAGTAGAGCGTTCAAGGGAATTGATAAGATTAGCGATTATAAAATCTTAACTTAATGAGGGCCACGGTCTACTGTGCCCAACTCAGAATACGAGACCTTGGGCCCTGAGTGATGCACAAACAGTTGTTCCAGTCAGGTGGTCAGTCTGACGGGAAACCCCCAGTGTTAAGTTCCCAAGCAAGCTTGGTGCTCATTTTATCGATCCACTGAAGGGAGGAATGGCTGAGTCAACCTTGCCCAGCCTGGGGTTTGAGTCTTGGGCCTGTGGTGTGGAAGCGAGATGCACTAATCACTCAGCCACTGGGCTTCATATGCCTATATATATATATGAATGAGTGAGTGAGTGAATATTAACGTCGCAATGATTAGCAACACGAGGGCTTTTGGCGATGGTCAGCGTAATTTTGAACCATGGTCAAGTGACGCGGACGATATATATATATGTATATATATATATATATATATATATCGTCCGCGTCGAACAAATAAAGGCTTGCCTCAGGGTGACCCTGCAAGTAATAGTCTTGCTAACTTATATTTACACCATTATGAATCAGGTCGAAGAAATGATCCATCATGCTTTTGTTGAGATATATAGATGATTTAATTGTTATTGGTCGAGACAGGGAATTTAAACCTAACATTGATTTTATCCGGAATATTTAAAATTGATACAGACAAATTTTAACTCAAACAAAGTTAATTCTAGATTTAGATTTACATATCATTGACAACAAACATATAGCAATATTTATGATAAAAGGATCATTTAACTTAATGTTATAAAGATCCAAACTTCAATAGTTGCATACACATATCAATATTAGAAACATAATTTTAAATTTCTTGATGAGAAATAATAATTAACTACACATAATATGATAAGTTCAAGAACATTCAGAAATTTTATTTAATTGCATACAGATGATTATCCCATCAACTTCTTGAAATCATACATAGATCAAAAACATTTCTTAAAAATCTTTTTTAACTCATAAAATTGCAACTTGTGACAGATTCACGATAGTTTTGCGAAATGCACAGATCCACCACACAACATTACGTCCACAAAGTCAGCTTGTTAGTGTCCAGCTGTGAAGAATATGTTCATTCCACACACAGTTACATTTTGATACACACACATACCAACGTTTACACGACTATACTTTAAAATTATTAGTGACCATCCAAAATTTCTATGACCAATCAAAAAACTTTTTGAATGCAATCTGGCTTTCATCTAATATTACATATTTAAACTCGAAAGTAAGAATATTGATGTTTTGGTTATAGCGTGGCATTAGTGGAGTGATGAATAATGTAGGAGTTGTGATTGATGTAGGAGAAATGAAAAATTGTTGAGAAATTGGAATACCGTCATCGATTTCATTTATTAATAGATGATTTGGGGTGAGTTTTTTTATTTTTATTTATGTAATCTGTTTTGATGTTGAAAAGAATTTAATTTTTGAATGCACTACACTCTTGTTTTGAATTTTCAAACTTTTAAGGTTTTTTCATTCTATACAACCATTTCAGGATCGTGCATATTCTTTGATTTTTTTATTATGCACTAAGGTGTTTTTGCATTTTAACATTTTTATGTTATATCCTTCAGAATGCAATGACGAATAGTTTAATTTTTTAAGTATTAAAAAGAAATATTTTTTAATTTTAAATTTTTAAAAGAAGTTTTTTTAAAATTAAATTTTAAATTTTTAATTTTTAAATTTTAAATTTTAAATTTTAAATTTTGTGAATTTGGATATTTCCAGATTAGTTTACCAAGTTGCAATAGGGGGAAGGTTGGCGCCATCAAACTAGTTTAACCCACTTATCGGTCCTAAGTCCGAGGTTGCACTTGGATATTTTATAATTTTATCTTATACAATTTTAATTTCGCTTGAAAACGTTGATATTCATTATTTTTATTCGCCATTGAAATTTTGAAATATGATGTTGTACTCTAGGTTGAATATGATTTGAATATTTGCTTGTTATATTAGTGTGAGGTATTTTGGATATATTTAAATATATAATATATATATATGCATATGTGTGTGTATGTGTGAAACATAGATTAGAGGTGCCTTTTTACAGTTAATACAGGAAAAAACATATTTTTTGTGTGAAAAAAACTGAATTTCTGCGATTTGAAACTAATAATCATCAATTCTTGGAGTATATTTATACATATAATTTAAAATTATAAGTGGCATTTACAATTTAGAGATTAACACACATCAGCCATATTATGTAACGTATTAATTAGTACGATCACATTAAAAATTACGAATAACTTTAAATACAGTATTCCGGAAATAAAACACAATATATTTTCTTCATCTCTGTTATCTATATATACATTTATAAATTTTTGTACATATGACATTCGCTTCACTCCAACACGGTTCAACCGATCACTATGAAAATTGTCATGTATTTTTTTGTGGAGAAGGATTTTGTGTTTTGTGTACAGCAAAGCAACTTCTGCCCTGTTTAATCAATCGTCAAGTTGCCAACGTGATTGCCAAAAAAGATGCCAACTTGGCTCTATCACCAACATTTCGCTATGTTTCCATTGAATCGTCATTTTAATGTAAGGAACGGCGTTGACTGCGAATATTACAGTTTTAATATAAACTAAATACAACAGAAAGTAATATTAACGTATTATATATCTAGATATAAATTTACACTATTTTAAACGTCTATTACACAAAATTTGTCGCAAGAGTTACTTTTGCTAAGCAGAGATCAGCTTAGGAAGGTGTTTTCAAATTCGATCCACTAGGGAGTTACCGGAGCGTTATAAAAAATCCTTTTTATTAGCTACTATAAATACATATTTAAAATTTAAGATATATGAGTTTTTGTTCAGTTGAGATATGCAAAAATCTTTTTTTGTTGGTGTTTAATTTGCAATTCCCGTAAAATTAACTCACTAAAACTTCTTTATATCCTTCAATCTTTATTCTATAATTTTTCAATTCATCCGTGCAAAGAACGGGTATACCAGCTAGTAAATTATAAATACAGAGTTGTAGTTTTCTTACTTGAAGTTTGAAAGAATCAATACTAATGCCAAAATAATGTAACTAATAAATGCAACTATTCTCTGTAACAAACAAATAGCATGGCTAAGCGTAACGGAGTATAGATGAATTTTTAATGGTGAGTTGTCTGGCTTCCGAAATTATGCGAATATTCATAAATGTTGAAGCTCTCTAAGATGTATTGTGTCAACTCAAAATATAATTGTCAGTTCTGCCCTTATTCTCAAACTTCTAACAATTTCGAACTTTTTAATAGTAGTTGATTTAAATTATATATTATTTTTATTTTATTTCTTAAAATAAACTTTTCCTAATCAGTACCAATTGTAATTATACGTAAGAAAAGAATATTTGTATTTTTTCAAAAATGCCAAAAAAAATTATATTAAATTTGAAATGTACGTATTAAAAGTACATTATTTTAATTAGAACAAAATTCTAAATTAACTACTTATAATATTAATTTTTTATGAGTTAATTTATTTTAAAGTTCTGTTAAGTTAAGTTGTCGAAGTGTTCACGTTCATTTTTTGAGTTCTTTCAATTCTGCTTCATTTAGAAAGCTTGTTGTTGTTACTTATGCCACCTGTCTGACGTAGTCAGATTGAGGCCCAAGAAATTAATCATGGCAACGGGCTAGATCTACACCTGTCGTTAGCCTAAGCTTTGAGCCCCGATGAAGTTGACAGTATGATTTTTCTCCGTGCAACACGATAGAATTTAGAAAGCTTACTGAGTAATTGTACATTAATGAATTGAATAAGAAAATAGCTATATTTTGTTTTGTGTGAATCATTTGAGTGTCTGATTTTACGTGAACTTTGGAAAGATTCAATTGCTTATAATGAATAGGGCATGGTTTCCTTAATTATTAACACAACCGTGATGGTTTACGCCTTCAAATAATAACGGTGAGCTCATAATTGAATTCAAGGATGACTACAATGTTTTATAAAGAGCCTTTGTGGTATTTCTATGGGTTTTTTTCTATGCTGATGGTTATATGCTTTTCTGAATAAAGTTTCTTTTTTCATCTGAATTAAAGATGATGAATTTTTGTTGGAAATACAAAATGATTTTTATACGCAAACGAAATTATTTTTTACGTTAATTTGGATGTATTTTTCAATTCCTACTATAAGTTAACTCTCTCTCTCTTTCTGTATATACAAGGGGTGATCAAATGAAAGGTACGAAACGACACGGTGGGTACAAATATAGACTTATTCAAAATATACACATAGGCTGAGCAAAACGATCCACTGATGACAAGCCGCAGGATTCCTGTTCCCAGAATTCCTGTGGCTGTGACGAGACCCAGTCCTTCACAGTGTCCTTGAGTACGTCATCCGAGTTGAAGCGCTTTCCTTTCAGGTGTTTCTTTAGTGGACCAAACACATGGAAATCGCAGGGTGACATGTCCGGACTGTAGGACGGATGGTCCAACGTCTCCCATTGGAACTTGTCCAGTTCCATTTGTGTGACTCTGGATACGTGTGGACGCGCGTTATCATGGAGCAGAACCACACCCTCCGTGAGCAGCCCCGGTCTTTTATTCTTGATGGACCTGCGTAGGCGTCGGAGTGTCTCACAGTACACATCGGAGTTAATGCTTTTTCTGTGCTCGAGTCATTCTGTGCTCGCATCATTTGGACGCCGCTTTTTATAAGAGCCTTTGCTCTCTCCTGCGCATGCGGGCACCCGCGCATGATCCGATCCCTGTCAGAGTCTCCAATGGCATCCGAGATGTCTCGCTACATTCTCCCTTGGCGGAATGTGCAAATATTTAACTGTTTCATTTTTATGTCGTTTCGTACCTTTTCATTTGATCACCTTGTATATATATATATATATATATATATATTTCAAATTTTCAATTGTTAACACTTTCTAATCATCCATTCAAGTTCAAATACATTTTTTAAAACTTGTAGTGGATGGCGCTTCATGTTAATACAGTTTTTCAAATATTAGTTCATTAATTAAATTTAAAAATGAGTGAATAGTAATAAAAATAATAGTTCAAATGCATATATAAAAGAAACGCTCGTTGTGTCCCTGCAGCGTAATGAATAACGCGTGGACTTCTGATCCAAAGGTAGTGATTTTAAGTCGCACCTGATATGGCCTACTTTCTGAGATTGTTATTTCTTTTTTTACTATACTATTTTATTAGAATAGTTAAATTTTATTAATGAATAAATAGTAAAACAAAACAAAAAATATTCCTACACCATGTATAGAAAGGAAATTGGGAAATTGTAAGGAAAATCGCTTTCTGTTTTGTCATTTAGTATTATTATTTTGTCTTATGTACATACATGTTTATATTAATTGTAACTATTAAATAAAAAGTAACTAAAATAAAGTTTTTTTGTGGACCTAAGTAGGAATTGAATTGAAATTTCTTTTTTTTATATTACTTGGTAAAAATTATATTCTGTAGGACGTTTATCTTGTTTATATATATAAGGAAAAGAGAGAATCACTCACTTATCAAAATATCTCCAGAAAGGTTGGACCAGTGCTCTGCAACCTTACAGCTATGGTGGGCCAAACCAACATACCAAAATGATTCATCGTGCCATTTAGGTGGCAATTTTTTAAACCATTCGATTCTTGCAATAGTGCATGCAGAGCTAGAGAACAAATGTCTGTTTTGCAGTTTTACTATGCATTAATTTTGCATCATTTAAAAATATTTCTTAAAATAAAAATAAACAGCCCAAAATATACTTATTTCTTCAACAAAAACAAAACAAATTAAAATTGCACATTGTAATTGGAAGCAATTCAATCTGACGGGTAAAGTAGAACTCATGAATGTTGCTTGCCACGTGTAGTCCTGCATTATCCAGTTGGAATATGGCTGATGGCAAGCGCTGAAGTATGGGAGGACCACGGGCTGCAACACCTCTGAGGTTTAGCGCTGGCTGTTCAGTGTACCGGTAATGCGTGTTAGAGGGGTGCGGTAGTGAAACCCAATACCACACCAAACCATGATACCAGAAGCAAGACCAGTGTGATGATGCAGAGAGCAATAGTCCAGCTGCCTCTCACCACGGTGTCTCCAAACTTGAATCGGGCCATCGTGATGTTGCAGGCAGAAGAGGGATTCGTCAGTAAACACAATATCGTTCCATTCCGTTGTCCATATCCGTTATTCAACGCACCATTGGCGACGCAAACGCGTGCGGTTTCCAGTCAAGAGTAAGCGAAGCAATAGAAGCCTTGCGGACATTCCAATTTGCTGAAAATGGCGTCGTATGGTACAAGCGGACTCCGAATGATACATAACGGACTGGATTTGCTGTGCTACGATTCGTGATGTGTGTGTTGGCTGCGCGATTAATCATTGCCATGCTCACAATCTGCCTGTCATCACGGACAATGGAGCAATGAGGTAGGTGCGATCTGTCCTGTCGGTCCGTTGTTTCCTTCTGCATCCAGCATGTTAGATCCGCATCACAGTTGCTTGGTTTCGTCGAACAAGTTGATCGATTTCTCCGAAGGAAAATCCGCAATCCTTAAAAACTACTATTCTTCCTCGGTCCAATTCAGAAACTTATACAAAAGACGCTCGATGTCCTTTCACGAGGCTTAGGTAAACAGCTTACGTAAAAAAAAATTTAAAAAAAAACGCACGAAAAAACATTTGCCGTATTTTAAATCGCCGATCTGTTCTGCCCTTGTATAGCGCTTGCAGATGGAGTTAGATCGTCCGTGACGTGCGTCTGTGCTATAATGCTAATGATTTGCATATTTTATCACCGCTAACGCATGCTGTATTTTTCACACGGCTTGCATGCTTCATTCATCGTGTTGCCTTTTGTGTAGCCAGAAGTGTATATTATATATTTCTAAACATATTTATTAAAATAAGAAATACACAAAGTAAAATACATAAGCGTTTCCCTTCTTTTTTGTTAAATAAAAAGATAAATAAAAATGTTAATGCGAACCCGTGCTTGGATCGCTCTACTTTCATATCGCAAAATCAGGGGTAAGCTGTGTGACTTTCAATTTGACACGATTCTGAGTATTCGGTTGTTAAACAATTTCTTTGCGGACTAGAAATATTTTTCATGTGAGGGAAGATTTTTTTACTTAGATATGAAGAGTCAACAGCAGAAAGCAGAATGCATGCAATTTTCTTTCTTTAAACAATTAAACTCCTCCAGCAACGACATTCAATTGCTTACAAAATAACTGTAAATATTTATCTTTAGAGTTATCTTTCAGATTGTTTCGTTATTCCGTAAAGGTCCATAATTCTGAAGAGGTTTGTCAATTAATGCCCGTTATAAATTTATCATCTTCCATCCACACAAAAATGACAAATTTGTTGAGTAGTGCTGAGTGTCGCTGACTATTGTACCAAGTACCACAGATTTTCAAGACCTCTGAGTTAGACCAACACTTTTGAAATTTGACAGGCAAGCTTCTTTTGTTAAGTAGACATCCACTAAGAACGGATTTTGGGAAAATTGACTCCCAAGAGGGGATTAAGGGGGATTTAAAGGCAAAGTTTTCCTTGTTCAACCAGTTAGATCTATAGATTTGATATTTTGTTTCTTTTGCTTTGTAAAAATCCATTAAAAGCGAGTTTTGCGGATATTGACTCCCCAAGGAGGGTTGTGGGAGCATTATAGATAAGAAATATACCCATTTTTGAATTATTAGAATCGCAAACTTGGAATAATGGAAAAATGATTCTTTTGTTGAGTGTTGAATGGGTTTTACAGAAATTGATTCCCAGGGTAGATTGCGGGGATGTGAAGATCAATATCCATGCATTCAAGGAAATTCCAATTCTGTGCTTTTTTAAATCAAGAGGTGAAGGTTATAAAAATGTTCTTCAATAAAATTGAAAACGTATTGCTTGTACTTAATTTAGAAGCAACATAGGAAACATATAAAGTAAAGAAATACCCAGCGAAGAGGGGGTGAAGCCTAATTTGTTATGAGAACCATGCGATGATAACTGGTTCACCAACACAAACACTGGCAATATCAACTTAAATTTGTTTGAGGAATAAATTTATCTGCAATTAACACTGCGACTTAGAAGTAAATTCATCGTTTCAAAAAATAAATAAGTAATTGTAGTAGAAAGTGGTAATAGTCACGTTCTTGTAATCAGCGTTGTTTCTGTAGATCGTAGGTTCAAGCCCTGGTTCCACTTAAGCTCACTGTGTAAAAAACACAAGGTCTGTTGACGATAACGTCGTGTGTAGCTTCAAAGTTAAGAAATAAATGTAGATAAATGAAGCGTAAGGCTTATGTGATTAGATTCTTAGGTGTAATGAACTAATTTATTGCACAATGACCATTAGTACGTCAACAAACAATAAGACTTCAACGGGATTTCTTACATATTTCCATTCACATTGCGTAACCCGCCGCTCACCCGGTACAGTGGTTAGTAACGCTGACTGCAGTACCGTAGGGCCTGGTTCGAATCCTGGAGAAGGCATGTGTGTTTTTAAATGTATAGTGCCTTCGTGTGGAATGGGGTACTCTAAATAGCCGTCGAGCCGCAAGTCCTCTCGTGAGGTTGTTGGAAGGGGAAGATGGATGAGAAGGTCTTGAACACTTCTAGGGGGTTCTCTCTCAAAATTGGGGTGGAACAGAGCAAAATCGTACTGTCACCTGCATGGGGCTCAAAGCTTAGGCTAACGACAGGCGTAAAAACTAGCCCCCAGCAGTGATGAATTTCGCGGTCGTTGATCTGATGTTACCATAGATAAGATGGCATAAGTAACTACAACTACACATTACACATACCCTTTAGTTCAACAAGGTTTGTAGAGGCATTTTTTTTGTGTGTGGAAAGTTTACTGCGTCTTCTTTCATTGGAAAATTCCCGATTTTTATTATTGTAGAAAAACTTTTGAAAATCTAGCTCATAGGTTCCCAAACTTTTTAGCCTCATAGACCCCTTGACAGGTTTTTCAGCTTCGGGTAGAGCCCCTACTTACCTAATATCAAATTTATGCAAATTTATCAAATTAAATGTGTTTTTGACAGCTGGTATAGAGCTATTTACTTTAAAAAATTAAATTTTTTAACTGTAGTGAAGTATAGAAGCGTTTATAAAACTTAAGAAAACACATGTTAGTTAATTTAATTTGTTAGTTAATTAAATTAAAATATAATTAATGCATAAAATAACTGAGAGCAACAAACAAAAGCTTTTAGAGGGAGGGAGAAATCTGAGGATGCAATAATAAATTTTAACATTTGGCATTAATCTTACCAGGTTTTAACACTAAATATATCTCCTCGGTTAATAGTGTCCAGTATTTTCTTCTTTCTTTTTTGTTTTGGAGATTGGCAAGCGCACTGAAACTCCTCTCAACGGAAAAACAATTAAAAACTTTCTCAAGATATTCCATAGTATGGAATAAATAACAGGTATATCTTTTTAAAGCTAAAATTGTTGACATCGTTTCTAAACTTTACTTTAAGGTCTTCGTTAGTGCATATTCCTAGAGCTTAATTCTTATAATCTGACATTTTTTTTTTCAAAGTGACCACATGAATTCATTGTCTACTGTGGTACTACGATAGTCAAAACATTCTGAAACCTAGTTTCAAAATCTAAAAAAAGGGCATTTAAATATTGGCGACATCCAAAATTGTACTCCTTTAGCTTAATGCTGGCAAGAAATGCTGAAATGGAATTTGTTTTAATAAAATTTATGCTGTTGCCTTGTAACTGCAATTTCACCTAATTAAATTTAGTAAATAAATCTGTTAAATAGGCAAGTCTAGTTTCCACTTGATTAAATTTCCTTTTAATATTAGTCACACTGGTTTGATGAGAGCCACTATCGTAGATCCCCATTTACACCTCATGGACCCCCAAATTATTTTTTTGTTGTCGTGGACCCCTTGCAGATCGTCATAGACCCCTGGGGGTCCATATAGACCACTTTGGGAATCATTGATCTAGCTGATAATATAACAGAAGAAAAAGGTGAATAAATTATAACTTAATGTTACTAACAGATTGGCTGTGTTTGAAAACGCTTCCCCGTGTATAATATCAGCCAGAATTTGGCGTGCTTTCTGTTTGTTTGACATCGTGGCCCTCATAATCGTTAAGTTTCAATTATGCTTTTCTATGGAAAGAAGAAATTGTGTTTCTGTGCTAACTACAGTGGATAGTTTACCAAACAAACAAAAAAACGTAACTATCATGAAAAATATTTTTTTCGCAAATAATAATGCGTATTTCTATATGCTACTCTCAATAGTGTTTTTCTTATGGAAACAATATAATACCTTCTTCAGTAATAATAATAATGAGAATTTCTGTATAACATTAGAGTCCTTTTCTATACTAGTAATTATATAGTTTTCAAAGCAAAAATTGCAATATGAATTTAACCAATAATTTCGATCATATTTAAAATAGCTGTATGAAGATTGGATGAATAAAAATTTAACATTATGTTCGAATTTATTCTATTTCTCTGATTTGAAACTCTTCAGATTTTTTAACTTAAGAGGGTAGGTTCACGAAACCGGATCTGTATCTCAGTAGTTCCTTAAAAATAGGTATTTTTAAGGATCATTTATAAGCATTCTATTGAATAAAAATCTCCAATTTTTTTACTGAATATTATTTGAACCATAATATTTAAAACTAATACTTTACATAAACTAAATAAACTAATACTTTACATAAACTACAAGGGTGATCAAATAAAAAGGTACGAAAGACATAAAAATGAAACAGTTAAATATTTGCATATTCCGAAGGAGAATGTAGCGAGACATCTCGGATGCCATTGGAGACTCTGACTGGGATCGATCATGCGCGGGTGCCCGCATGCGCAGGAGAGAGCAAAGGCTCTTATAAAAAGCGGCGTCCAAATGATGCGAGCACAGAATTACTCGAGCACAAAAAAAGCATTAACTCCGATGTGTACTGTGAGACACTCCGACGCCTACGCAGGTCCATCAAGAATAAAAGACCGGGGCTGCTCACGGAGGGTGTGGTTCTGCTCCATGATAACGCACGTCCACACGTCTCAGAGTCACACAAATGGAACTGGACAAGTTCCAATGGGAGACGTTGGACCCTCCGTCCTACAGTCCGGACATGTCACCCTGCGATTTCCATGTGTTTGGTCCACTGAAGAAACACCTGAAAGGAAAGCGCTTCAACTCGGATGACGTACTCAAGGACACTGTGAAGGACTGGGTCTCGTCACAGCCACAGGAATTCTGGGAACAAGGTATCCTGCGGCTTGTTCATAGGTGGGATCGTTTTGCTCAGGCCTATGGTGTATATTTTGAATAAAGTCTATTATTTGTACCAACCGTGTCGTTTCGTACCTTTCATTTGATCACCCTTGTAACACATAAACTAACCTTTAATCAGAGATTTTATGAATAGGATGTCAAGTTATATTCTTAAAAAAATATTTTTGTTGCACAAATCTGTTTTCCCCCCAAAACAGTGAAATTTCATGATGTTTAATGCTATAAATTGAGTTAGAATATTTTTTGAAAGAATCCCTCGATTAAAGTATGTATTACAGTGAAATCATTAATTATGCAATGTTATAAGCTGTTAAATGCAGTAGTTTAAGAACACATGTTCCTTACATGGTAAAAATGTTAGTTTTGAGAAAAATGGATTTTAGTAATGGATTTAGTAGACTTTGACAGGTGGTAAAACATTTTCAAAAAATAATTGAAAGTACTTCTACTGCACGTAGAATGATAATTTTTGCACCATTAGAAGCGCAGAAATTCATATTTTATTAAAATGGGAAAAGTAAAAAATGTTTTGGAAGCCAAAATTTCATAGTCCTATCCCTTTAAGAAGAAAAATGAGAACTATGTACTCTGTTGTACATGTTATTGTCTTACCAATGTTGTTATGGCATTATTATTTTATTTTTGTATTGGTACAGATGAAAGTGTGTCGATAAAAAGGTGTTTTTTAACTTTTAAATGGGTTGTCTGTGCAATAATGAGTCTACTGAAAACTAGCCACAATCGGTTTGACGTACGATGTACGGGCGCTGATATTTTCTCTTTCTCTCTCTTTGATTTGTACATGTTTTTAATTCTTATAGTGAGATTATTAGTGCTAGTGTGTGTGTGTGTGTGTGTGTTTAACAGATGCAGTTTGTCCATGGTACTGGAATACTTCTCATCTGTAATAATTTCTTTTTGTGGTGAAGATGGGGTGTTTTCATTAAATTCAGGAATTTAGAACCTTGAAAATATTCGACAATGACCAAGGTTTGGCAATTCAATGCTCAATTTGTTGCTTGAGAAGAAATGAAAGAGGAAAGATAATAAAAAATAAAGACGATATTATCACTGGCCCTATTTTAATGTAAGACTTAGTATTACACCATGCTTCAAATTGATTGCGCATATACAAATGCGCACACAAGCAAAATCCTTAATCGTTTAAAGAAGAGGCACAAACATGAATTTTTATTTCTTTGTAAATATGAGAAAATTTTTTCGTAATATGCAGAGTGTACCTATGAAAAGCAAATATTTAGGGATTTTGTGTTCCCTAGTTATAAAATAAGAAATTGTGTGAAACTTTAAAGTTGAAAATTAAAATAAAATTCTTCGATTTTCGCATTCTGCTAAGTGTTATGTTTAGTTGACTAGTTTATGTTAATGCAATAAGTTAGTTATATGCAATAAAAATGTGCACTTTTTTGCAACATTTTGGGCAAAATTTGACCCCTTAAAAGCATAACACAATTATTTAACCCTTTCGTAGGCCTTGGAAATATTACTTTCCAACTACTTTATCTTACAAAATACATCTTCGGAAACCGTCAAAACCCTTTATAATACATTGATCTTGCTAAAAAGTGCGATGGAAAGACTAACTAACTCCCTCTTCAGTTCGGTGCTACTGCACATAATCTAACGATTATGACATCAGTAAATAGAACAAAAAAAATGTTACTATAGAAGAAGCACTTTGTCCCAAAACTGTCTTTGTTTATAACGATATAATGGGAGGAGCGGATCGCTACAATAAAAAAAAAACCAAATAAGAAGATCTGCAAAATGGTGGCATCGTATCTTTCATTTTCTTATTGTGACCTTACCATCATAAATAGTTTCATACTGTTTGTTGCAAGTGAACAAAAGAAATAGAAGTTTAGACCAGCTAACTCTCCGCATAGCATTAGCTCATCAGCTAATAGACAGATATTACTCCAGAAAAAGGAAAGGACATCCTGCTGGCTTCCAAGCAAAGAAGTGTGGGATGATTCGGATGGTGGGTGTGAGCCTGTGTGGGCATCATAAACCAAAGATGGTTTCTAACTATAAACGATGCAGGAAATATTGCAGAAAGAGACAAGAAAAGAGAACCCATGACACGTATGCAGAATGTGATGTCCCTTTGTGCATTGTAATTTGCTTCTCATCTTTTCATGGAAAATATTCACCATTAAGTTTAATTTTCTTTATGAGGATGAATGGTTCCTTGGGAATTATTCTTCCCACCTCTTAAGTACAAATGTAAACATAAAATTCGGCAGGATAAAATATATTTCCTTAAAGGTCTTGTTTAATTGTCAATAAAACATGAAACACAACGAGGAATTCGAAAGAAAATAAATGGCCCATGAAAGGATTAATTAGGTTAAAATAAGTAAACATATATCTAAGTATAATAAATAAATATAATAAATGCATGCATGTTATCTGTTGCACTTGAATGAAAGTAGTACTTTATGTCTATTAAATGTAAAAACTATAGGGTAAATTGAGAATATTGAGCATGATTAACTGTAGATCGTCTTTCAAGTGAAAGTAAACGGTCCAAGAATCAGTTAATGTTTGTTTTAGAACAAAATAGTAATAAAATATCTGTGTTTTCCAAAAAGTAAAATACAATCAATCACACTCCTGGTGAAATAACGTTGATGCTCAAGGATTAAATTCAGAACATAGGGTATATCCGAGTTTAACGATCTGTGAAAGATAAAAGGATTCAACCTGTATGGAACGGAAGTGAATTGAAGTTGGGAACTCAGTTCGATGAGTGACTAAGTTGCCTTCCGCCAACCCCATGTTTTTCAACCACCGGAAGCGAAAGCTACCGGAAATGGGTCTAACCCTTTTTTCCCGTAACAAGCACTCAAAAACGTGTCGCGATATCGAAAACAAATTAAGAAGAAAGTGGGAAAGAGAAAATAAAAGAAACGCACAACCCATCCATTTCTACCCTCTTTCTCTCCCTCCCCAAAGCACTTTCAGATAGTAAATTATTGAGCAGTGTGTCTTTCTTCTTTCCCGACTGGTTCTGGGATCTACACTAAAACGGCATTGCGTTTTAATTAAATGTCTTTTCCTCCCAACCAGACCTTTTCTTTCTTCTTTTTCTGTCTCTTCTCTCGTGTATCTCTCTCATCTTCTCTGATGCTGTTGTACTGCAAAAAAGATTTTCATCTCCTTTTCGTTTTTTGTCTTCCTTTCTTTCTTGGAGAGTAAAAATCATTTTTTTCTTCATGAGTGTATGTTGCTGTTTTTCTTTTCTTTCCATTTTTTATCCTCATCCTGACAACTGAAGTTTTTAGGCATTCCATTTCTGGAAATCGTTTCTCAAGAATTATTGATTAGATTTTCCTTTTCCCCCCTTCCTTTTCCGAATCCAGAGATAAAATGCACTGGCATGTAGACATTACCAAATAGAAACTTAAATATTGATGTTATATGAGTGAATGAAACAAAAAAGATATATATATATATATATAAAGAGAAATGGCTAGAAAAAAAGAGGATATCTGGATGAAAACAATACGATCAATCAAATTGGTGAAAGGAAATGGATTTACTAGAGTTTTTTTATTGGCCATGGGAACTATTTTTAGATCATGGGAGATTTAGAACGTGTCATAATCTATCATGTCATGTCGTTCCTTATAGATCTTTGTAACAATTTGGATCCCATTTTTAATTAAAAGTAGAGCTGAACGAAAATATTATTTGACATTTCCGAAAACACATTTTACGTCGCATGTTGCAATAATTCGAAAATAACATCGAGAAATGGCGAATAAATTATAAACAAGGATATTTGATAACCGATCAAAATAATAAAGCTTGCAATTCTGTTTTTATATGAATTTTTAAGTAGCTTTCGTAAAAACTGTAGATTTGTAAACAACTGCTGCAAAATGTATGTGCGAGTAAATACTAGTCATTACTTACCTGATTCGGTGGGTATTTCCTCATAATTTATTATAAATCAGTGTTTCTCAAACTGTGGGGCGCACCCCTTAGATGCGTGATAATTCAACAAGGGGGAAGCGAGCATATTCAACAGTCGCTAAAAATAATTATTTAAAAAAAAAGTAATTTATACTGAAAATATACAAACAAAATACATTGACATAATAAAAATTAAAATACACATTTATACTGATATAATAAAATTATAAATGTATGAGTACTGCACAATTATTTTATAATTAATTTTACAATACGATCGATTAGAGCAAGTTTAATAATTACGAGTGACTCCATGGGCTTGTCATGTATAAAATTATATACTAAAATTCACACTTATCTTAGTTATTTATATGGTTATAGTTAATCCCTGAATTGAAATCCAAGAAGGTTAGCGCACATGTGATGTTTTGGGGGGGGGTGGAGAATAAATAAGCAATTCTCTGGAATAAGTAAATCTTTCACAAACACTGTCAAGGTCCTTTTATTGCATTCCAAAATCTTCGGAATAATTTTATAATTGCAGTGCACAGAAAATCTCATACTTCGTAAAGTCGTACATATACTTCCGGGGCAATCAACGCTTTGGGTGAGCTAGATGCTTATATACGCCGGTGGGATTTAAGAGGTTAAAGTCTTATTGTAGCTATTGCATCAAAGTATAGTATTATTGAATTCAATATATTGTTATTGCAAGGAAGGGAGGCGCAATGAAAATTATGATTTAATAATAGGTCGCAAATATTGAAAGTTTGAGAAGCACTGTTATAAATATATTAAGTTCTAGCATAAGGCTTTCGATTAAATTAAAAAAAATATATTTTTATGGCTCTCGATGCTTGATTTAAAAAGAGCAAGGCTAGATATTCTAAAAAAAAGGGAATATATTTATAGTTCACACATTCTTTACACTACTTCACCTAACTCTATTTGTAGTCATTACAATGTTTAATAATTTCGTATATTGGGTATCAGGGATCTGTAAGAATTGTTGCATCTTTGAATGAAAATGTTGTAGCTAATATTGTATTCTCTAGCACAAGGGTGGCCAACCCCAATGACCTTGCGGGCAACTTTCGTAAAAAAAAACTTCTCACGGGCCGCTTATAAAAATATATATTATTATGTCAGATTTGGACACACACACACATAACGCGCATTTATTGGAGTGAAAACACTAAACAGAATGAATTATTTTTACTATTTTCATTACTTTTTCCTGTATACATACATATATAATTTAATAACTTTATAATAAGATAAAATAATGTTAATTTATTTAGTTAGTGAGATATTTTTTCTCAACTCTTTCTCTTATTTTTTGCAAGTTGATCTCAATGTGTGTATTTGCACATCGTAATTGATGTTACAGGTTTTCGTCCGTTAAGTTTAAGCGTGATTCATGTTTGATAAACTGCATTGTAAATAAAACGATTCACAGGTGTAAATTTGATCCAAAAACACACACAATTTTTTTGTGTCAGATCTCTCAAATTGGAAAACTTGTGAAATTCTGCAATGCAATGCTAATCAATTCTAAGTATATATAAAAACAGAAGCAATGTGATAAAAATAGAATCAATTATGAGATTTATTTGTTACAAAACACTACAATACAAAAATGTTGCACATAATAATTGTATTTTGTAAAGTTGTAATGAATCTCGTGAGCAGTAAAATTATTCAAGGTGGGCTGCATGCTG
>BMAO01009239.1:0-10716 GCA_019973975.1 Trichonephila clavata | reverse complement strand
CGATTTTTTTCCATATACCTACCAATTTTATACTTTTATTAATAGTATAGGGATAGCAAATGATTGTAAAACTCGCTCATGTTAAACCGTTTTTTGCCACCACAAATAGCAAGTCATTTATTTCAACAATCAAACACGATTGGGAAACTAATTAAGGAAAATGATGCTCGTTTTTTATAGTGGAAGCAAACTGTTTGTAGAAATTCGATCTGCTTATTATGCTACACATGAAATTTCAAAGAATCAGTTTAATAAAATCGTCATAAAAAACAAAGTATTATAGACGCTCTTTTTTCTCCTTAGATTTCAAAACACGTGGATAAATTTTAGCCGTTATGCGTTAATAATATGAATATGCAAAATATATGTCAAAATTCAAGTCACTGTGTCGACTATAAACTATATTTTATTATGTTTTTTTTTTTAATTTTAGAGGAAATGAAGGAATGAATATAAGTTGGATGATTAAAATACTCGTAAACTTTGCTCTCTGTTTATGAAAAAATGTGTTAACTAAGAATATAAAAGTAAACTCTCTCACGTACACATTTTACTTACGATATGTATATAGTACGACATACTTCTCATTAATTCATTACTTATACCGGACCCAATATAAAATATCTTCATAGCCGTTTTGTATTTTTAAAGTTAAACACCTTGAATGTTAGAGATGTATTTCGAGATATTTTCATTGCAGTATTGCAATGAAAATAACATCTCTAAATATATAAGCTGTTCTACGTATTCTTAAAGATGAGTAAAATCTTATGTGTATATATAAATTTTTACCGTAATTATTTAAAGTAGAATTCGAAAAATTTGATCTTGAGGAAAATCATTGTATATCAGTATCATTTTAAGTGTAAAATAGTCTGATTCGAGTATTAGATCTGAGACAAAATAATAATCTTCTGTGGATCTGAGTATTATGTAAAAAAAAAATAAAAAATCCCGTACTATATTTTTGAGAAATAAAATCCCCATTTTATTATTATTATTTGTATGCTACTTAAAAAATTTTTTTTAAAAACTAAACCTTTTAGAAATTTAAGAAATTGAAACGACATTGACAAATTTTGCTATTGCCGCGCATTTGAAATTTTGATATTGATGCACCTGTATTGAATTGATAAAATTAATAGCAATGAAGGTGAAATATTTTGACTTCTGATCGACATTTTTTGAATAATTTAAATACAGAAAAGTGTAATTTAATAAGAAAAAAATGGAAATTTTTTTCTACAGAAAATTAAAAAAAATATGTGGGCCTTTTTACTGATAATTAATTCATTTAATCTTTCTGAAAATTTGATTTGATTTTTGATTTTCTGTGCTTATCTTCTGAATTAAAAATCATACATGAAAACACACAGGATGCGTTTAAAGCTTAATATATATGAAATAAAAAAAACTCATCGTAACCTATAAATTCTTTTATTTATCGTACGCAAAAGCTGCTAAGATACAAGAAAGTTGTTTTGTGTATGCTAAAATGATGATTGAAAGGCGAAGCACAGGAACCAGTAGGTTAACAGATAATCACATTTTTCTGAACATAAAATGACCCATTCCATCCGTAGAATAGATACAGAGTATCGAAATATATTACAATAACGGGCTTATTTACTATCTATACGAAAATAAACGAGCTCGTTTGAGGATTATCTTTTTCTCCCACTTTTTTTCTCTACAGAAATGGGAAGGGGGAGTGAAAACGGTAGGAGCTGATATTTTTTTCCCTAAGATATATGTGCTGAAAAAATGGCTTCTGTAACAGCTATTCCTTGTCTAATGCAAAAACTGGTTTGAGACAGTATACTGATATCTTATTTATAGTCAAGGTCTCCTCAACCAAGGTTTGAAACATTCCTTGAAATGAAAATGGAATTACAAAATAATTATAATTTTTTCATTTTTTAATAGATTTAGTTTCAAGATTTACAGCTTATATTGAATAAAATTTTTATTAAATGAAATAAGAATTGCCTAAATTTCTGTGCTGTATTGAATCTCCAATTTTGTTTAGTTACTGTTTTCTAATTGTGTAAGATGTGACTTCCCTCCTTTTATGTTATTTAAAACTTTTATTCGAAGCATTATGTTATTTAAAAGTGTTAAAACATTCTCTATCTGACTAATTCAATAGTATAACGTTTAAAAACGCTTATAATAAAAATTAGTCAAAATATTTCTGTTCGAATAAAATATCTGAGGAAAAGTATTACTCAAAAAGTTTTGTTACTATTTTCAATAAAATCGAATATTTGCATATTTATTCCTTTACATTGAATTTTAAATAAATATTAGCCCTAACGTTCTTACTAAGACAATGTTCTTATATATTGTATTTTATATCAATGAAAAAATTAATTAAAGAGACAAGAACCTGACACATTAAAATTTGGTTAGACCGATAGAGTCTTGTTAATCCTATTGCCTATTTTTCCTGTTTATCCTATTTAACCCTTTATATAATGGAAAATTTTGTAGCATTATATGTAAGTTTAAAAATAATTTGTAATTACAACACATCAAAAAAAAAATTTTTTTTTTCCCGCAGGCAAAATAAAAATAAGGAATGGACGAAAGGTCCATTTAGGTCAAATTTCTTTCATTAAAATAAAAGGGGGGGGGGGGTTATGAAATCTATGAAGTGTCAGATTTCTAAAAGTTCTAAGTATCCAAAAAATGTTTTAATCTTTTATAAATTTTGAAAAATATACTTTTATCCATTTGTTTCGAAAATTGTACTTTTTACGAAATAACTATCAGTGAGTTCAAACATGCCGTTAATTAATTTTTTTTTTTTTTTTTGCTACAAAGTCTACTAATTACACCCTTCCCATTTAAAAGTTCATTTTTTGTATTTATTCCATTACACTGAAAGCATAACATTGAAAGAACTAATAATTGACAACACGTTATGTTTATAATTCAATGTCAGTGTTCAATCAATATACATTTATAATTCAATATTATATTTATTATTCAATCTTTTAATACTTATTCAAAAGGTCATAATTAAATCTTGCAAAAACTATTTTGAGAGAGCTTCTAAACAAAATATCTGAATTTTGAATTGCGTAATAATGTTTATTGCAAAATGTGTGTGACGTTAAAAAACCTCTCTCACTTTTTATAGTTATATAGTTAAATTATTTATACATAAATAAATTTGTCAGATTACAGCTGTTAATAATAAAAAATTTTCAAGTTGTGAATCTAAAATATATGTTACCAACGCTCTCATCATATATTAACCATGCTTAAAATGCTTTTGTGCTGTCTCATCGGATAAAAAAAACTTTTATAATGTAACGATATCACCCCCGGCACAAGTTTTTCAAATTACTTTCTTTCCTAAATAACCAATTAATTGACCATTTCTAAGCCTTTTTATATAAGGAAATATATATTATTTGCATTTAAATGCGAATAGTCACACTCCGTTTGAATACAAAGTGTACATCTCAATCAGTCTGAAGCTAAAGATTTTCTTTAACACGTCTAAGAACTGTGTTATTTTCAATAAGTAGTGTTGAGCCTTGGGGAGGAATGGACCCCACTGTGTCTTCCTGTTTGGGAGAGACTTCACACTGAGCTAGTTATACAAAGCAGCTGGTGTCCGTGTTCTTATAAAGTGAGCATGTACAGCGAAGGGAAAAATAGGGAGCGAGAATTTTAATCGAATCAAATAAATTAGTCAACATGGAGTTTCCCACTGAGTTTGAAACCCAGAACTTGAAGAGAATAATACCTAGTAAAAAAATAATACGATGCTTTTTATATATAAAAAAAGAAATTAAGAAATAAATTGATTTAATTTACACACTTAGAAAATGGGCATAAGAATGAGCAAGTATAATGAAAAGTATTAAAATATTCAAGACAAGAATTTTTTCTGTGCCATAAAAAGCAATACCTAGACTTGTTTGGTTACAAGGTAGGTTTATTAAACGAAATAAAATTGTGAATTATATTTAAAATGATATAGTGACTGAAACATATTTGCTAAGTAAATGCTTATATAAATGTTTTCTAGGCTGTTTTTGTTTGTAAGTTGAAAACTAAAAACAACAGCAAAAAAAAAAGCTAAAAACTTACTGCTTGATTAATTTTCTACATACATGCCATCGCATTTTGTTTCTGTGCATTAGTAATTGGAATTCACCACAACATGAATTTTTAATTTTCATTTTCATTCCGAATTCTATTGTTTTTGGTAAATTATGTATGATATGCATTATTAAACAGTGGCCTATGAAGGTTGCAATGCAAATTTGAATTTCTATAATATGTTGTCCTTTTTTTTATAAACCTTATGTATTAAGTTATTTTACATAATTTGTAGTTACGGGATTGAAAACTTAAAAAATTCATCGCATAAAATAATAATCTACTTTTTTTACTAGATGTAAATCAAATAGATGTATTGTTTTTGGCTTTTGGTAAATTATGTATGATATGCATTATTTATACAATGGCCTATGAAAGTTGCAATTTAAATCCGCAATGTAAGATCTATAATGTGAACTTGAATTTTGATAATTAATTGGAATTTGTATTATAAATCTAATGTATTTAAATTATTTGAGTTATTTTACATAATTTGTTGTAACATGATTAAAAACTTTAAAAAATTGATCGCATAAAATAATAATCGCATGATTTTTAATAGATGTAAATCGAATAAATTATATATATATATGTTCATAATTTGAAATACCGCAAATATGTTTTCATTTTTCATAATCGCTCTCAAATGAAAGAAAATAAGCATTAAAAAAGCTTAATGAGAAGCAGAATGCTTCTGCTTAGAAAAAATATCCTTAATATATATTCTTAATTATTGGCATAAACTATGCTAGGATGAAATTATCTCGGAATCAATCTATTCAATTACTTATCAGATTAAAGATATAGATGGAATTATGGAATTAAGTAGGTATAAGTAATGTAGCCGTTATGTAGCGCTGTTTTCAATCTTTAGTTAAAAGAAGAAGCAGTAATGTGGATGCTTGAGCTGTAGTAGTATAAATAATAATCAGCAGTATTTTGTGTGATGCATTATTACTTGCAAATGTATTTTATGACATATTGAAAAGCTTAATCTTTTTTTATTATTTTCTTTTACGCATTATCGTTCAAATTAAGTTAGTTGCATCGTATACACGAAAAAGAATTCCAATCATTTCATCTTGAGTATCAAAATATTCTAAATTTAGAAACAGTGAAAAAGCATAAATATTACTTAATGGAATTTAACTGAATGTATAAGAAACAGAAATCGGAATAAATAATAAAGATAAAAAGTTGACCTATATATATAAGTGCCCAGTTTTTGACAACTGATTTCTCAAAATACTGTATCAATGATGTTTGGTATATAATGAGTTAAACCAGATTTGCTTTTACACATGTCATTTATGTAAAAAATTTCTGTAACTATTTTTTGTCATTTTATATCGCTATTACTAATTTTTTTTTCTTTACAGAGCTTTGTCTGAAAAAACTGGAAAGTCTTTTCTGTAGACCAAACAGGTAAGATTCCACTCAAATATGTTCTTTAAATCGATAGTAAAATATTGTTTGCGTGCATTTTATATAATTATATACATATTTTTATATAATCACTATCGAACTCACAAAATTGCAAACAAATCATACAGACAAATCTCTAGCTCTCGCATATAAATACACTAAACACATAATAGTATATGTATTTCTTGAATATAACAATCCTTACCGATTTTATTGGTTAATAATCGCATAAGGAAGCGTTTAGTGAATCCTTATTTTTATTCTCGTAGGAGGGACTAAGAATATTTTATGCGAAAAAACTATATTAACTAATATTAACAGAAATTACTGAATGTACTTCGCTTATATGTACCTCAAGTTTTCCTTTAGATTTAACTTATCCTTCTGAATCCTCCATATCGAAAATAATCGATGAAGGATCTGTTCATGTGGCCTTTGAGCTCGAACTCCCACTTATCACGATCGCTTGTTCCCGCCTACTTTTATGCTCTAAGCCTATTA
Organism: Trichonephila clavata; assembly: GCA_019973975.1. Classification (NCBI taxonomy): domain Eukaryota; kingdom Metazoa; phylum Arthropoda; class Arachnida; order Araneae; family Nephilidae; genus Trichonephila; species Trichonephila clavata. The sequence goes on along the minus strand of BMAO01009239.1, from coordinate 4,671 downwards.
GGTTGAGTTCGCCTCGCATTGGTCTGCCTTTCCCCCCACAGGTTCTAGCTCTTTATAATTGAAGGAAAGGGAGAAGATGTCAAAATGGCTGCCGTTCTGTGTTGGCTGGATCGAATATACGAAAGAGGGGCGATTTAAGAAACTGGAAAGCGAATTTTGCGTGTACCTTAAAAGATAGAGAGTTTATCCAATGAGAATTGATTTTCTTTTCACTCAGTTATATTAAGGTATCCGACTACCCTAAAATTGTGAATTTTTGCCAAAAATTGACACTTTTTTTTATGATTTTATTTTATAGGTCATCTTATTGGCTTTATAAAACTATCAAGTTTATTATTTTCCGTTCACTAGAACAAAAACTACAAGTGTTTTAGTAAAATCAGATGCCATTACTTTAAACAAGATATGTCATACTTTAAAACGCATTTTACTCGACATGTGTTTTTCTGAAATTTATTGTGCCTGTTCTGTATAATAGTAGAAGTGTTTTAACCTTCAGATGTATCAATCACTGTTTTATTACAAAATTTACAGTCCCTTATGTGAGTATAATCACTGCTTTTTAAAGTAATTTCATATAATAACGAAGATAAAGCGTACTAGAAAACATAAGTAACTGAAAAGGAGTCAAAAACAATTTTATTAGCTTAAAAAAGTATTAAATGATGCCACCTTTCCCCCTTGAAGCTGAGTTTCAATTATACACATAATATTCAAATAATGTATAGCTTGAAATGATTTTTAACTAAGCGTGTTGAACAAGAAAGGAAATAAAATTTCAATATATATTAGTATTTGAAATAAAAGTTGTTTTTGTGGAAAAACTTAATGGTATTGGTATTAAGCAGAAGCAGAGTATTAATACAAGTATAAATGGGTATTTATTCTTATTGATTACAAGCGCGCATAGTAACATATACTTATGAACGATACACAGAAAACATGCATAAAAAATATCTCAAGTAGAAACAATACATGCACAGAATAACAATTTTGAAAGCATATTATAAAATTTTATACATACATTAAGAGAGTAATATTGCTAACGTCTGTAATCAAAAAGAATAAAATAAAACCAATACAATATGCTAAGCAAGGTATAATATAACACATCATACACAAACAAAACAACATCTCTATACAAGCAAAACAACTGTATAACAGATAACAGACAAATAAAACAAAAGTACAACAAAATATGTCAATGCATGCAACAAAATAATCCCTTGGCTATGAACACTAGACAGAACAGTAAAATACTGAGTTCATTTTAAAAATAAAGGATGCACTGAAAATTACTACAGGATGGATAAGATACATTCAATATGTAGAATTATTTTTACAAATCACCAGTGTGCTGTGTGTGTAAAATAAAAAAAAAATTGAAAATTACTTTTCATCAAATATAACATTTTTTCCTGTTACAACTAGATATTAAAAGTTTAGTGCGTGCTTATATGCATATCTTTATTTCTCTTGACTTTCCTTTAGAGTGAAGCATGTATTTATGTATTCCAAATAAGAACTATTTTCAGATAAAAAGTTATTTAGCATTACTTTTTATTTGTTAAGTTAATCCAGACCTACAAAAAGCTAGATAAGTGAAATTTAAATTATAATTGGTATTCTGTACTAAAAACTAAAGAAGTGTGTGATATTTAAAGAAGTAAAATTTTAATAAATATTAGTATTCTGTACAAAAGAAAAAAGAAAGAAAAGAAAAATAAGATAACTCTGAAAATAACCATTTGAGTGCAAAAATCAGATATTTGTTACATACTCACTATCTAATTGCATACACGTGTGTGACGTTTATTGTAGTTTTGCTCAAATTCATAGTTTATATTTTAAGTTTCTGAAAATTAGTGATGAATTGGTCTAGTTTATTCTATTATATAGAGAAAAGAATCTCTCGGATTTGTTAAACACACAAATATAAAGCATTAGAATCTACTAAGAAAGTGTCATGATTAGATAAAAATGTCGTTAAATAGTAAAAATTAATTCAACTCTATAAACGTGATAAGAATTAACCCAATTGCTTATGATAAAACAAACCCAACAGCACTCAATACATTTGTGAATTTGAATAAGTAGATGAAATGAGATGGACAAAATATTTAGTTTTGGAGAAATGAATATCCTTATTCCTGAAACGTGTAACAATTCAGAAACATATGTTTTTTTAAGCTTACGAATTACTTATACATTTAGGTAAACTCGACAATCTCAACTTTGTTTACAAACAATGAATGTGTTGCATGACTTCCACAGTACGTCAAAAAATATTGTTGTATTAATTACTAAAAATGAAAGATTAGATTTTCTTGGTAAAATATTTAATAGAAAAAAAGTGAGATCGTTTTTTTTCTTTCTTTTTTCCTTTTTTTAAAAAACTTTCTTACTGCTTAAGTTTAAATCAGTGGGTGGTCTTCAAGCTTTTGCGACTCAAGGAATCCTTAGAGTTAGAAAGTGTTTTTAGGAAACCCCATTCTACAGTTAGTTATAAGAATATATCTTAAAACTATATTTAAAGTGGATTAACATTTAAGGTACTTAATGTAAAAACATTTAAAAAAAAGTGTTGTATTTGTTATTAAAAATTTTAATGCAATATTTTTTCATATAATTTACTCATTAACATAACATTTTGTAATCCAAGTGTCACTTGCCCATACATTTTATTTAGTAACTGAGATATGGGCTGTCATATTTTTTCTGCACAAACGATTGAAGTCTGGACCCATTGAAGTTATGTGCAGCCCTATTTCATGTTCTACTTTTAAGTTGTTTTTATATTTCGTTTTTATAGCCATTCACGTTGAAATATATTTTTCACTTAAATGCATTATTCTGAATGGCATTAAAATATTTATAGCTGTGTGAGAAATTTTGCATGAATTTTTTGCGAGCTGTTCTCTTGTCTAAATTTAGATTTTAGAATCAAGTATGTTCATGTGTCGATAAGTTGTTCCCTCTACTTCATTATAAATTTGTTTTTTTCCATGAATGAAAAAAGGCGCATATTTCCTATTGGAATACTATTTAATTTTGGAAAACTTTGTACGAACAAGTATAAAATTATATATGGTTTTATGAACTTCATAGAGAACGTGAATCCATTTTGCAAGACATTTATAATTATCCTTTCAATTTTTATTGTGTGACTAGTGGAGCCCCTGAGTATGGCCCGTGGAACCCCAGGTTCTTCGGAACACAGTTTGAAGACCACTAGTTTAAATTAACAATTTTGATGCTACATTTTTTGCATCAATTTATTATTTTTATCAGATCAGTTTTACTAAAAATAAAATTACAATCGGGTGTTATTTATTAATTTGCAAGGAAAAATTATTCTTTTTGTTGGAAAAAATCATTTTCAATACAGGCTAAACTAATAAAAATAAAATGACTGAATTACATTTCTGAAGTTAGCTTCATTTCTATAAAGAAATGAAATGCATGGATTTGTAAAATGTGTTGTGCTTTGGGGGTATATTTTAGAGGTATTTACACTTTTTAATATGAAACATGATTGAAAATTAAATTGATATTTTTACTACTTATTGGCGAACCATTTTTTGTTTGTTTTGTTTCATTTCTATCTAAATAGCTTGATCATAGAGCTTTTTTAAGCTTCATCTCATATTTTAGACATATTTCTCTTATCGCTATAGTGTTAGAGGAGTATCAGTCTGTAGATTTCTTGAAGATGATTTTAAAATAAGGTTTCCGTAAGCAAAATTTCAAGATTTTTTTTTATAAATTTTGAAAAGGAATATCTAGACTGCATACATTTAAATAAGAAATAATTATAATTATTATTTAAAATTCAAAAATATTTCTTTCTGATATTTTTAATGAATATGTGGGAGAGAAATCCATTCATAAATAAAACAAAATTGTGTTTTATCGCATTTTTTACAATTTGTCTTTTTATGTTTGAAAAAAAGGATAAGATTTGGTTTCATATTTTTAAATAGTTCTCTCTTACATTTTCAGTATCTGATTTTTATGTTATTGGTGATATCTTATCTGAAAACAAATATTATTTTAAAATAAGTTTTTTGCAAATAAAATTGAAATCATACAAAAAGACTAAATTCTGAAAAAAATGCAGCGAAAAACTATATAACGTGCTAAAGTCTTAGAAACAATTTAAATACATATAATTTGGTAGATTTTGTGTTACGATATGCCTTTATTAGTTTTAATAAACAGTAAAAGTGTATGAAGTAGATGATTGATGATAGATAGAGGAGCTAATTCTTATTTTTTTTATAATTATCTTAAGATAATTTGAATTTATAAGTGATTAAGTTAGAGGTGTGTATTTTTCTTGAAAAAGGTTGTGATACTTATTAAAAATCAAGTTACAAGTGTATTTTTTGGCTTTAAATATGTAAATTTTAAACTAGCCACAACGCGATTATATTCATTTTAATAATAATAAACTTCCCAGTAATAGATCATTAGCTGGGTTCCTTATTCACGCTCATGTATATTACAAAAAAATGTATAGAAATAATGTTCATCATAGAATATACAATACATTTTTCTTGTTAATTTCAACTATGCGCAAAAAAATAAATAAATAAATAAACCAAAAAAATGTACATTTAAGTCTAAACACTAATCGAGTTCTATTTTTCAATTAAGGAACGTATTTTT
>BMAO01009238.1:0-20171 GCA_019973975.1 Trichonephila clavata | reverse complement strand
TCAGGGTTCGATTGTATGTATTTTAATTTTAGCAAGAATTATGTATTTTGTCACCATATGTAAAAGTTAAATAACATAATGTTCCCTTTATCCTGGATTTTTTTAGAGGGGAGGGATTGCGTTGCATTAAAAAATTTAGACTTGAAAAGAACATACAGATTCTACAGGATTGACATTAAATTCGAGAATTTAAAATGGTAGTATATGGGAACCTTATCGTGTCCACACAATATCGAAATCATAGTTGCCAAGTGGCTATGATAATAAGCTCTTTGTTGGTGCTCTTTTAATCGAGCCACTTTATTGAATCCTGATTCTCTCAAACAAAGCCATTGTATGCATCGATGACCTCCAAGCTTTCTATCTGTACTCCTAAGCCGAACATAATTATAAGTTTGACTACCCTTATGTATGTACAGAGCTACTGGTCAGAAGGACTTCAAATTTAAATTAATACACTCGAAAAAAGGGAAATGGCATGGCAAAAAAAAAATAATAAGTTCTGAAGTGTATCAAAAAATAGATAGCGCTGTAAGCAACATAACAGAAGTGGATTCAGCTACAAGTGGGATTGGATTCAGATTACGATGGCTTTGCCATGAGTTGCACATTATGCCAACTGTACTACTTAATGTGCAAGACTGTTTCGTATTTTTAAGTCAAAAAATTGACATCCAAGCCATTCAACTGATGTGACAGTGAAAAGGCCCATCCATCAAGACACGGTTGTGCCACATTGGATGAGAAAAATCAGTTTTTTATTGCGCTTTGGCCAAACACTATATAGAAATCACACACAAAAATGAAAACACCAATGAACTGTTGTGTGTGTGATATCGTTCTCCCTTTTTCAGGTATATTCAGTTCAAATTTTATAATCATTTTGAACAGTGGTTTTTTAGCAGCATGATGAAAGTGGAACTTTAATTAGTATCAATCTGCTTATTTGTGTGGCTAGAGAAAGAAAGAGATTGTGTTTTCTCTCTCTCCGTCTCAAAAATCCAATTTATTAAATTTAAATAATATACAAATGCATTTATAAATTAAATTACTAACATATTTTGAATTAGAATTTCATGTTAGCTTATTGTAAATGTAGTAGTTCCTTCTTTAATGCTCAAAATTACCTTTCCTTCAAATGTTTATCTACCCATATCTACGTACGCATAAGTTTTAAAGTCGCTTTTAAGGATGTCCCTAGAAAAACTGACCAATGAGACCAGTCAGAAAACCTCACACACACGTGATATTCGATCAAACAGTCTCAAGTGATTGTGTGTATACTTCTTTGGTGTGTACTCAAGTATTACTTCGAATATCCCGTCGGGTACACGTACCCAATTTTGGATCATTCTAGTATAGAAGAGGTACAAGTTAAATACAGGGCTGTCCCAAAACGACCACATAAACTCTGCACAGCTAAATTCCTCGTTGGGAGTACATAAAAACTGCTCAAAGAAGCGTTCCTGTACGATCCATAGTTTACGAGAAAAATACGAAAAACAAAGTATGACGTCACTTCCGGTGCAAGAAAAAAACACTTTATTGAACATATCAACAGCAGTATATGCACAATTTAAGGCAGATGTTCAAAATGTCCACCGTGCATGTCGAGGCAGGCTTGAGCACGCCGTGGAATGGCTGTCATCACACGTCGCAGCATCGTGGGGTCCACCGAAGTACAAGCAGCATGCAGAAGAGCAACTAAGCCCATTTGTGTTATCACTACGTCTCTCGATACACCAATTCCTTGAGATGGCATGTCGCAAGTACATGTCACAGTAGTCACGAACGGAATACATGGCCACCATACGAAGACTACCGGTAGCTGCAAAAGGCAGCCTTTTAAATACCAGTTCAATGGCGGCTTAACGTCATTCCACGGGCGCGCATGCATGACGCGACATGCGCGACGAACTTTTTAAACATTATCGTCTGGAATGGTATGCAAATACTATTGTTGATATGTCCAATAAAGTGTTTTTCTTGCACCGGAAGTGACGTCATACTTTGTTTTTCGTCTTTTTCTCGTAAACTATGGATCGTACAGGAATGCTTCTTTGGGCAGTTTTTATGTACTCCCAACGAGGAATCTAGCTGTGCAGAGTTTATGCGGTCGTTTTGGGACACCCTGTATATTTGGGTCTTAAGTTTTTATGTTGGTGTGTCGAAGATGAGGAGAATGTAGTGTCAATTCATATGTCGTTCCCGTTATTAAACCGAAATTAAAGTTATAAGGTGCATTGTCTATGATAATTCAGAGAATTTCATTAATTTCGCACTGTACAGCAACTCGAGTTCTATTGGCGATGAATTTAGTAATTTTGAGACTAGGTCAAGTGACGAGGACGATATGTGAGCTGGCATTCCCCTCTTCTAACTACTATCCCAGACCAAAAAGAGGAAATTGAGCCTCCACAGATTTATATAACATGCATCGTCCCTTCTAAACGGCAGGCCTACAATGACCCCTGGACTCGAACCCGTGACACTCCGGCCATGAGCTCATGACCATAACAGCTAAGCTACTGTGACCACTGTTTATGATTAAAGAAACTATGAACGCGGGGTAGTTTTAGGTAATAAATCTAAATGTGTAATTTCATTTTTAAAGTGTAAAAATTTAGTAAAATGTACGACAAAACTTAGATGTTAAATGATCTAGCTATAAATTAATTTTTTGAATAATTGTAGAATATAGCCGATTTTAATCTAATTAACCTAGAAAATGTTTTCTGGTCAATTATGAATGAATGATAATGTTTGGTGTTTCTATAGAGCTAGAGTACAATTATTAATTAATTGTCAATATTAATTGTCTGAATTTAAGAGTAATGACATAATTTACATAAGAATTGCTTTCGTAAATGTCTTTAAACTATTTATATGCGTGTATTTGAACATTATATAAAGTCTCACTAATATGTGAGACTAAATAAAGTATATTTTATAACAGCATAATTAAAATAGCCAGCGCCAAAATTCCTTTAAGAAAAGTAAAAATGAATACGACACTTGTAAGGATTCAACTTATAATATGGACTATATATCCACACAATCAAATCATTTCATCGTAATTTTGAATCATGAACATTATTAATATCTAATAAGGTTTGATACCTTGAGATAGCATCTAACTTTTTACACCCATGCCAGCTTAATGTGAGGACTGCAGCCCCACAGGCTTCATGTGCTACAATTCCTGTTAAAATTACCTCTCCATCCTGGAATTCTTCAAAATTCATCTTACATCGGATTGTCTAGAAAGTGAGTAGCAATTTTGGGGGGAAAAATTGAAACGCAGAAGATTTCAATTTTGGTATCACCTTTTAGAGAACTTCAAAACTCCATCCTTCCAGAATATCTCAGGTTTTTCGGCGAAAATCTTTTCTCGACCAAAATATTGACTTTTTTCTTTTAAGGAATTTTGTAATAACAGAAATAGATAGATTCCAAGCCTTGTGAATATGGAGTATTTGTTAAGTAGTCTCAAATCTCTTATAAAGCTTTAAAATGTTTTGTCAAATTGCATCAAAAATCCAGGAAGACACGCATTGCTCTGATAAAACACGACGTCCCTTCGATTCACGATTTCTAGATTTCTGTTTTATTTGTTTGCTAAACAGCTGCCTTCAATTTGTAGAATTGGGATCATTACTTTATATAATTTATCATTCTTTGTTTGGTAAAAGCTCACAATGCAGGATTCGTTTCTAATATCGCATGAAATAGGGCCTTCTTCAGATGACCAGCTTTTGTAGGGGCCAAAGTGGTTCGTGCCATTTTCTTTAGGGGTCAAGGTAATGGACTGGTGGCTGGCGTGTCATGAGTTCAAGCCCAGTACTACTGAATATCTACCGTGCAGGAGAGCAATGCACGTTAAAACTGACGAAAGCTCAAACGCCCTCCCGTTGGTGTGGTGTGACAGTTAGGAGAAGGGGTTGCGACGGGGGTCTATCCATTAACCTTCAACTAACCCTCATGGGGTAAATTTATTTCTTTTTAACTGCGTGTTCTATTGAAAAACCTTTCCCTGAAGAAGAAGACTTGTTTTATCCAATGAATTGTTGTATTTCAACGTAGACATTTAGGTACGCGAAGTTAGTAGACGGATAGTCGCTGGATGTTCAATTATTGATAATTGGAGAATAAGTAATAAGACTGAGATTAAGAATATAATCTTAGGTGATACAACTAAGAGATTTACAGTGAAGTTTAGCGTAGAGATCCAGAGTGCTCTAAGAGTGAGTGGAGTAGAATATACTCGTATGTTAATATCCTTAAGCCGTGTGATTGCTCTTTTAATTAGTTTCGTAGTGCATTCCCTACCTTTAGTTGTTTGGTTTAAGTAAGTGGGATAATAAATTTGAATTTGAAACTGGCTATGGCTGATCTTTACTCGAACCTCCAAACACCATCAACCGTTACCAGGTTGTTACAGGGTGCCAACTCAGTGTCGTCCTCTTCACTCGACCATGGTTCAAAATTACGAGATCCGTCGCCAAAAGCCCTCGTGTTGCTGAACAGTGTGACGTTAATATTCAGTCACTGACTCACACACACAGCTTTCGTTAAGGCCTTTTCCTTTCAACATTATTATAAACGATATATTTCTCATTCTCCGCCCGTGCCAGTTTAAAAAAAAATGTCTTGTTGAATTTATAAAGCGAGTCGCGTGAAAGGAACTATGATTCATCAGAGTTTTCCCCATTTAACTGAGGAGAATCCGTACATCAAAAGTGCTTCTGTAACCAAGTTTTACAAAATATCCGTCGATGGCGGCTTTTATATTTTTAGCATTATTCTCGATCAGACATTAAATCTTTTCTTCGTCTGGGGTGAAGAATACCCTAGAGTTCTTGACTTCAAAAGGGAAATCGACAGTTTAAAAGCTACAAAACTACTTCCGCCCATTCCTTTGTGCTCTTGTCAGCGTGGCTAAATGGCCATGGTCGTAACCTCGTAACGTTACAGGGTTCAAAGCCTAGTGCCACAGAAGACCCTCCGTGTAAAAGGAATGGTGCACGTTGAATATATATTGAGCTTTTAAGTCCTCTGTTAGCTTGGTGTGAAAGTTTGGAGAGGCGGGGGGGGCAGCTCAAATATCATCATTGTCACTTGACAGTGATGTAGAATTACGAAATCCACCGTCAATAGCTTTTGTTCCACTTCTCACTGCGAAGTAAACTAAATTCAAATCAAATAATTCAAAACAGTCTTATAGAATGTATACACATGTCATTTGTTTCTAGTCCTTCTATTATATGCAGACCTGTTCTTATACTACCAACCGAAAACCGGCGTGAAATTTCCAGACGACCCAATACATAATAAAAGCAAAAAAAAAATCGTTATCCTTATTCATTTAAAATTCCTCTTTAAAAATTATTTCGAACAAAAGCAAGGCGGCAACGACAAGAACAAAATCTTGAAAAGCTTCCGAAAATAAATTTATTGACTGAACCTCGGAACAGATTGTCTTGATAGAAAAAAAAAGATATCTTCATCATCTTTTCTTTTGTTTCAAACTGATTAATTACCTCAGAGCGAAGGAAACATTAAATTTTATCGGAGGTAATTATCATAAATGCATAACTTGAGATCCATTTCCGAGAACGGAAGGGAAAAAAACAGATTTTTATCCCTGTACTGAGCATACTTCTAAAGTATTACTCGCAGCATCAACATCGATATTATGAGCATTTTTCACACGAACCAGGGATTAAAAATGTCACGAACCACAATTTAACTAGACGGAATTTTTCAGTGCATGGTTATTTAGTCATTTCTAAGGTAATAATTGAATTTTTTGCTGATTCTTAAGTATAGAGTGAAATGATATCGATCGAAAGTGCAACAGCGAGATTGCAGATTTCTTGAATATAAAATTAATGAAAGAATTAAAACAAGACATATTTTTCTTAAGACAACAGACAACAGGAAGGTGTCACTTTCTTGAAAAAATATCAAGGCTCAGATATAATTATATAAAGATTTATATTTGGTGTATTTGTTTTAAATCTCCTCATACATTTGTTTTTATTATTTCAATTCCTTTCACGTTTTCTGCGCAATAAAAAAAATTAGAACTACTGTGAAAATCACCTTATACGAATCTAAGGGAACTAAAATATTTTTTCGTGCTAACAGACTTTTGTGTTCAAGGACATTGCAAAAGAGCATATGTTCAACAAAATTAAAAGAGTTTATATTAGAGTACATTTTATTTTCATAAATATGTGTATATATGGCTGTATTTAAGGTATCCGACTACTTGCGACAACTTCAAAAAAAAATGGAGAAATAGGGAATTTTTTTGTGTGGTTTTTAGATTTGTTTAGTATATTTTAAGAAAAATATGCTAAAATTATGAAGATAAAAAGAAATTATTACTACTAAAATGGGAAACAATGGGTAAAAATAGACAAAAAAAATAACATAAAGGTGGTCCATTCTGTACGTAACGTTCATAAACTAATTTTCAGTTTTTCATTTCTGATGTGTTGCTATGTTATTTATTTTTGAAATGACCTTTAGAATAAGAGATATTTTAATTTTTACAAAAACTGGAGCACTTCATCTTAGTTATTATACGAAATTGCTTAAAATAACGGTGATGCATCTGGGACTGTAAATTTTCTAATACAACAGTGATTGATAAATGTAAAGGTTAAAATGTTTCTATTGTACAGAATATATACAAAAAATTTCAGTTCATTATTTTCAAAACTTTTTGAACAATCGCTGTCTCCGTTTGAGCATTTTCAAAAAAAAAACACATTTCGTTTGAAACGCGTTTTCAAGTATGACATCTTGCTTAAAGTAATGACATCTGTTTTTACTAAAGCACGTGTAGTTTTTGTTCTAATGAACGGAAAATAATAAACTTGGTATTTTAATAAAGCTATGAAATAAAATCATTAAAAATTTCTCAATTTTTTGCAAAATTCACAATTTTAGGGCAGTCAGATACCTTAATAAAAACCGTTCAAACTTTTACGTAATATACTCTCTTTTTTTAAAAAAATTATTGTTGGTAACGTTGATTTAGCAATGCCAAAACCTTAACAGATTTCCCCTTTAGTCTTCTGTTATTGATTAACGTCCTTAAGCAGCTCCATCTTCCTTTTAAGCAAAATAGCAGTTAGCTTTCTGTCTGAGCTCTTTGCCAATGTGCTCGAAAAAAATTCTACTAAAATACAAATATCATGCGAACCAAACACAGTAATTTTTACTCCCTCTGCAATGTACTCTTCTCAGAAATTCTAAAGCCATCTGATGAGAGAAGAGATGTTTTGGTGTGACGTGTGAAAGTAGCTTTGATAAGAAAAATTGGCTCGGGTCACAGGTTATTCCGAGGGTATTTTAAAGCCTCCTTTCTATGAAACATGTGAAAGCCCCTCTCGTTTATTTCACGCCCCTCTGAAAAATATTCTGCGAGGCTGTGGCTTTTTTGTATATCACTCATTCCCAGGAAAGAAATCTTTTCGCAATAAGCGATTTTCACTTCGTGTTTAGAGAATAAAAATGCACAGTGGTTTGTTCGAGGCTGTTGAGTTATTTTGCTTCAACCGATTTTTTTTGTAAGCGGTTTCGCATTAAACGTGTTTTACTGTATTTCTAATTTTTGTACAAAGATGCATAGATAATTTACATATAGATGAACCTCCAAACTCGACCACTTTTAGAAACTGACATCTTTAACATTCGAAAGATTTCAATAGATCCCACGTAGACTTAATTTGCGAACTGTTTGTTGACAACTTGGACTGTAACACACAACATTAATTCATACTCTCGATCTGACCTTTTGAATTATGTTTAAACTAGGAACAAAAAAACTTTTTTTAACCCTATCCGCTTATTTTTTTTATTAACAAATCTTTTCCAGTTTCTATTGGTGACTGCAGAAGTGGTCGTTTACGCGTAGCAGGGGTTGTGTCTGTGTCAGATGCTCAATTCAAGGAACTTGTCAGGACTCATCATCTAGAGCAGGGTTGGCAACCATTTTGATGGGGCGTGCCAAATCAACCTACCAATATGATTCAGCGTGCCACACAGAAGGACGTTTTTGAAACAATTCGATTCCCGCGATAATGCATCAATAATATATAAATCAATAATATAGATATTTACAGTTTTATTATAAAATAATTTTGCATCATTTAAAAATATCTCTGAACCAAAAATAAAACAGCATAAAATTAACCATTTTTCCAACAAAAATAAAAAAATTTAAATTTTATATATACAAGGGTGATCAAATGAAAAGGTACGAAACGACACGGTGGGTACAAATATAGACTTTATTCAAAATATACACATAGGCCTGAGCACAACGATCCCACTGATGAACAAGCCGCAGGATTCCTTGTTCCAGAATTCCTGTGGCTGTGAGAGACCAGTCCTTCACAGTGTCCTTGAGTACGTCGTCCGAGTTGAAGCGCTTTCCTTTCAGGTGTTTCTTCAGTGGACCAACACATGGAAATCGCAGGGTGACTTGTCGGACTGTAGACGGATGTCCAACGTCTCCATTGGAACTTGTCAGTTCCATTTGTGTGACTCTGGAGACGTGTGGACGCGCGTTATCATGGAGCAGAACCACACCCTCCGTGAGCAGCCCCGGTTTTTGTTCTTGATGGACCTGCGTAGGCGTCGGAGTGTCTCACAGTACACATCGGAGTTAATGCTTTTCTGTGCTCGAGTCATTCTGTGCTCGCATCATTTGGACGCCGCTTTTTATAAGAGTCTTTGCGCATGCGGTCACCCGCGCATGACCATCCCAGTCAGAGTCTCCAATGGCATCCCGAGATGTCTCGCTACATTCCCTTGCGGAATATGCAAATATTTAATTGTTTCATTTTTATGTCGTTTCGTACCTTTTCATTTGATCACCCTTGTATTATGTAAGTTTTAAACATATTTATTAAAATAGGAAATAGACAACATAAAATATAAGTACTTCTTTTCATTATAGTTAAATAATAAGATAAATAAAAACTTTAAAGCGAATCTAGTGCCTGTACCGATCTAATTTCAGAAAGTAAAATTAGGGGTTTTATATGACTTTCAATTTATTATGATTCTGAGCATTTAGTTGTTAAACAATTTCTTCGTGGATTCGAAATATTTTTCATATGAAAAAAAAATTTTTTTGACCTAGATATGTAGAACCAAAAATAAGGAAAGCAGAGTACATGTACAATTTTCTCTCTTCAAAAATATTAATTCTCTCCAGCAATGACATTCAATAATTTATAAAATAGCTGTAAATTTATCTTTAGATCCGTCAAATTTTTTCGTAATTCCGTAAATGTCTGTAATTCTGAAAATTTTTGATAAAAAAGGTCTATTACAAATTTATTTCATTTCAACCACTCAAAAATTGGCAAATTTGTAGAGTAGCGAAGCACAGAGTGCCACTGAAAATTGTTCCGTGTGCCACATGTGGCACACGTGCCATAGGCTGCCGACCCTTGATCTAGAAGGTTGATTCGCGTTAAATATGTTGGGGATCTATGTTTTCATGCTGATGAGGAGTGAAAGTTTGAAAAGGAGGTGTCAACCAAAATGATGAGCTCGCCACTTGATTAAGATCAAAATAACAGTCTGTCACCTAGACCCTCGTATAGCTTCAAAATGTGTACAATTGTAAATAACGATAAATTAATCATTCTCTCTGTGTTGATCGAAGAGTTTTAGATAAGTAACTTGTAACAACAGTTATACTGTACAATAAATTTTAATATAAAAAGGAATGATTAGGATTTCAATACATGAAGTATGTAACGATTTATAGTTACGGTATGTGTGTTGTAATAGGTTTTTTACTTGTAACCTCCAGTTAAGAGAAAGCAAATCGCTGGTTAAACATCATTTCAGCATTATTTTTTTAACTCCGGTTACTCAACTGCGAGTTTGCACACTCATTGGTCAGAATATACCCGGTAACTGCGCTTACCACGTAAGCGTGGTTAAATCTAACCGAGCTTTGAACCCGTTCAGAACTTTCTGAATGAACTTGCAGCGTTGACAAGATCTGAAAACCTTTAACCGCCTGTATAGCTAACAGTGACTACAGTAAAAACAGTTTCCAGCAAAATGTTTATTTATTATAATCTTATTATATTTATTACGTTACCGTTAAAGTATATAATTCAGTTATTTCGTAGAATAACTGGGTAATTCATAGAATAACTAGACAAATCATTTAAAGTATATAATAGATGAACAATTTCATACTTTACCTAGTTATTCTATGAAATAACTACGTATTCCATGAAATAGGTATGGATAGACCATTAAAGTGAAAAATAAACAATTTCAAAGATATTTTATTATTTAATTGATCATTAATAGCTAAAATATCTAGAAAAATTCATTTTATCTCTTGTGGATGAATAATTGATAAATGATAAGGGAAAGCAGATAATATTATTATTGTTGCTCATATTGCTAACTTCAGTTAAACAGAAAGGGGAAAAAGAATATGCTGCAAAAATAGAAAAAATATATTTAAATATTATCAACAAAAATACATGCAGGGAAGAAAAACTATTGCTTCATAAAAACATCGAGCAAACTTTTTAAAACAAAAATGTAAGAGAATATTAATTTAAATTTTATCAGATACCTTTGTTTTACTTTTCATTATTTATTAGACCAAGAGTTGCTGTGATGACACTTTGGATTGGACTGCTTATTATTTTTGAAACAACCCCACTTTTGACCATTACACATTTTTTTTTACGCGAGAACTTTTAAATCCTTGCTCAGTACCACAACTTGAGCGAAGCGTTGTGTCAATATTTGACGCTTCTTCAATGCAAATTAATTCTCGCGGACATATTCTGAACTAATATCTGTAATACAATAGTTTTCTTTGGCCATCGCTAGTTCCTAATCGAAAAAAATCCTTCCTAAAGCAGCTAGAACCGATTCAAAGAACTTTCAAGAGTGTATTTCATACTTTAACGATCAAGTAATCGTTATTCCATAGAATCTAATCGTAGGTTCAATGATTTTACATACTTTAACTGACTTATCTAATTATTTTTCATGAAATACCTAGTTATTCTATAAAATAACGGATTTCATACTTTAACGGTAACATTTATATATAAAATGGTGTTTTGTATATATGCCCTCGCTTCACTCCAACACCATCCAACTGATCATTCTGAAAATCGGCATTTATATGTATTTGGGGGGGGGAGAAGGTTTTTGTGCTATCATCTTTGTTGCAGCTCCCCACCAGGTGGCACTATAGCATATTAGCTTCTGAATCGTTCAATCGATTGCCAAGTTGCCAACAGGGTTGTCAAAAATGATGTCAACTTGGCTCTATTGCCAACATTTAGCTATGTTTCCATTGAATCGCCATTATAATGTAAGGAATGACGTTGGTGGCGAATCTTACGAACAGAAAGTAATATTAACGTATTACACATCCAGATATAAATTATTTATACTATTTTAAGCGTTTATTACACAAAATTTGTAGCGATGTGTTACTTTTGCTGAGCAGAGATCAACTTAGGAAGGCATTTTCAAAAATCGACCCACAAGAGAGTTACGGAGCGTTATAAATAGAAAAAAAAATCCTTTTTATCAGCTATTAGATCTACAGACTTAAAATTTAACAAATATTGTGGGTTTTTTTTAGTTCAGCTGAGATATGCAAAAAGCTTCTTTTTTGTTTTGTTTTTTTGTTTGTTTAATTTGCAATTTACGTAAAATTAACTCATTAAAAACTTCTTTATCCTTCGATCTGTACAATTTAATTTTCCAACTCACTCAAGGGATGAACGGAGTATACCAGATAGTTTAATATAATAATGTAACTTTTGTATCATTGGATAGATCAGTTTTATTAACTTTTTTTTGTGTGCAGTAAATGACGCGATTGCCTTTTCAAGAGTAACTCAGGGGAACATTTGTAAAGAAAAAATCATATTTTTTGCCGAAATGGCGTCAATTTAGGAGAAAGCCCAATGAGTGTTTTGATTTCCCGTAACGAAATCCTTCATTCATGCACAGCGTTATTTTCGACATTGTTATGGATGCAAACCTCCTGGTGCAAAATCAATTCAGTGACAATATAAAATGTTTAAAGAAACAGGAAAAGTTAAGGATCTTCGTAGAAGTGGCAGACCATGTGTGAGTGAAGCAACTGTTGAACTTAACACTTGGTGGGAACTGGAATACCACTTAGACATTCTCCGTGCTTTCAGGGGGGCACACATTAAAATAAACTGAAGTAGATGGTCTCATAAGAATTCACGAAAGTACTTGCAATTTTTCGAGAAAAAAAAACATGTCTAACTATAATTGTTTGAGCACAATACCTACATTTAACACAAAAACGCTATGACGAAATATCGGTTAACACGAAATAATGCAATGGTCCCGACAAACTGCAGTGTGCTTTTATGCCGACTAGAATGCGTAGTTGGTTTGTCACTGGCCTTTTGCACCTAAAGTTGCAGGTTCGACACCGGCCCAAGTTGGTGGATTTTCATGATGCAGAAAACCGACAGCGTCTCTAATGTACGATTATGCGGCATGTAAAAAATCCTTTGAGTGTCCGTTTGGCTAGCATGCTCTCGTCAAAATTAAGTTCCTAAGTACAAATTTCGCATCGGCATAGCTCAATGTCTCCTTCTAGGAAGAAAACTGGGTGTCATAATTACTTGCGGCAATTGGTATCGCCTATATGGTGCTTCACTAAAAGGTGATACAAACTCCTGGGGAATGTAATATATCTGCAAAGGTAGAAATATCAAACCGCAGCCCCATTAGAGAAAAAAAACTATGGCTTCCATGCATTTTTTTTCTCTTAACAAGAAAAGAAAATTGCTTAACACGGCAATAATTGAATTCTGGGAAGGAACAACATACGGAAAACATCAGCCACGCAGGCGAGATTTAAGAGAGGTGTGAACTGAAAGAGGGATGATTTCACCTGCTTTGTAGAAGGGAAGCTAACTTGGCATTGAAATACCGTCGGAATGCATATGACACGAGCCAATTTTTTTATAAAGCTACGTTCTCCTCCACCACCCCAAACGCCAACAAAAACTTCTAATTTCTCATCAGTTGGCTTTGAAATTCGGAGACGAGTGTGCAATGTCAGTAAAAATCAGTAAGTTTAGTTCGTGTCCTGCCCCCCCCTCCTATTTTAGAAGAATATTATTTTTTACGAGCACAATGGCAAAGTGCTCAGGGGAAAAGCCAACTTCTATTTCGCTTAAAATGAAGATGGAGCTTCTTAAGGCTGTTGATCAAAAACAGAAGAACTTGGAAAATTGTGTACTAAACTTAACAAATTTCTCATGAATGATTTTGCTCCATTGATTTAAATTCAGTACACGCATATATATGTATCTATGCAAATAAAATGTACTCTAATAAACTTAACTTTGTTGAATATAGGTTTTTTTTTATTTATTTATTTTATTTATGCTTCAATATCCTACAACACGAAATTCTTTTAAAGCGAAAAAATATTTCAGTCCCTTCAGTTTCGTGTTAAATGATTTTCACTGTACTTATAATCAGGAAAAGATTATACAACAAACATACGCAACATACCTAAAAACAACCAAGTTCAAAAAGGAAAGTATTACTATTGATAAATTTGTCACTCGCGCGTAGCATCAAGATCTAATTCAACTAGAGAAACTACTTTCAAAAACAATAGAGATCAAATTTATCATTTCCCCCCTTCCAATTGAAATCTCCCCTCTCATTCTTGCATCCCAAATGAATTTCGTGGGGTATGTTTCGGAGGCGGTCGTTAATGCGAAACCAATACTCTCGACATCCAAAGCAGATGAATCCATTTTTCATACCCGTAAAGACATTCTATCGAGAGTATTTAACGGGAAGGTACTAATTAAGAATCCCGATTCTTTCGTATCGATTTCGAATTTCGTCTGTTTTTTCCCCCATAGCGTCTTTGTTGGTATACAATAAATGAATAAGATTAATTGTTTTTAGGGTCACTACACTTCTATAGAATTTGCTTCGAAATAAAGTGCTTTGTGACGGATAACTGCAATTGTTTTTGTGTTTGGGGAAACTATATTTATAGTGCCGTATGAGAAATGGCTATTTCTATATGTAAAAGTCAAATGGGAATACTGGGTAGAAAGCTGCTAGTATGTTGGGTAGACCCCCAAAAAACCAAAAAAAAAAAATAGCGTCCAAAACTACATAGCTAAATTTTTATCATTTAATAATTATGCACCCCATTTAAAGATATTTATTAACATAAAAATAAGCAACATAAAATATAACTATTCTTTCAACATAAATAAAAAGTTAACATTGTACACATGCTATGTATCTTGTAAGAATATTTGTATTAAAATAAGAAATAAACTTGGTTCATGATTACTTGACCATGGTTCAAAATTACAAGGTCCGTCACTAATAGCCCTCGTGCAGCTTTTTAGTATAAGTATTCCTGCAGTAATGGCCATGATAGCCTAGTGGTCAAGGTAACGGACTCGTGGCTGGCTTGTCTTGAGTTCGAGCTTAGTACCGCTGAAGACCCACCGTGCCGAGGGTTCAATGCGCATGAAATATGTTAGAAGAGGTGGGTGCCACAACTTAGGTGTTATCATCGTCACTTGAACATGGTTCAAAATTACAAGGTCCATCACCAATAGCTTTCATACTTTTTATAATGGGACTTTTATGAAAACCAAATACAATCCACAAAGGGCACAAAATCAACTGGAAATAAACCTGCTTTTTAGTCTTTTTTTTAATAAAAAATCTTTCCTATTTGGTTGTTTGTGACAGGAAACTCTTTTCAAGAAAAAAAGAATTTTTTTCTTTAGTTTTTTACTTATTCCCCAAAAATAACTTCCCCGAAAGGAATATAGTTTTACTGTAAGTAGGTAAGAATATAATAAACAAAACATATATAAAAAATCGAATTAAATTACATAATAAAAATTAGAGTTGACCTCATTAAAGTAAATTTAGTTTTCGAAATTGCTTCTGGAAAACTCCGGAGAAACTCCTTTCCCCTCTAATGAGTAACTGTATGGCCTAAATAATCACAAGTATACTGAATATAAAAATAAATAAATGCCATCTAGGGGGCGTGTTTTGTTAGGCGCTGGCCTTGTACGCCTACGTTTACTGGTTCAATCGGTGGATTTTTCATGATGCAAAAAACAGGCAGAGTCCATGCCGTATGATTGTGCGGCATGTAAAAGATCCCTGGAGTACCTGTTTGGCTTGGATGCTCTCAGCAAAACGTATCGCCAACAAACGTAACAATTTGTATCGCCAGAGCTCAAGTGCCTTTCCTCTGGGGAGGAAACTGGGTGTTAAAACTATATTGTGACTGAAGTGGGGAATCTACCTTTTTGGTGCCACAGTAAAAAATGGTACCAGCTGTAATGGAATGAACAAGGTCTGCAGATATAATTACCAATCCGTAGCTCTATTTGAAAGGGGGGGGGGGAATGGAAAATAAATAAAATTGTAAAAGAATAAAAGTGTTGTTCGGAAGTAAATAAATTAAATTTAATTGAGCTTTCTTAATAAATAGCTAGAAAAAATACGTAACATTAAAAATGTTAAAATACATTAAAAATGTTGTCCTGAGATAAAGGTACATAAAAAGCTCAATTTAACATCGACGCCTCTTAACCCTATCCGTTTTATTTTAAGATCTTGTTTGTCTGGTGGGGAAAATCCCCTCCAAAATTTGTTTGCTTATATCATTAGAATACGATTTTTATACTTGATTTGATATTTTAACTTTTACTGAAACTACATTGTCAATATTTTTAGATATTTTATTAATTGTTTTCACATTTTAACAAATGTTTGGCGCAGTTAAAATATTTTGGGCTGATTTGGCTCTTGCGCCATAAATCCAAACACTTACTCACTATCAACTATTTAAAACTCTTTAAATTGTTTCTAGACATGAGAGCTATCCTACAAACCAATGATGATTCTTTCTCCACAACTAAATGCTATTTATTTGATTGCAATAAATTAAACGGTTTTTTTTCTTCGAAAAAAAACAAAAATATAAAGGCCTTTGTAGAATTGTATTTTTTCATATGAAAATTTGGCAATGATTTGCTTACGTTTTTTAAGATTTAGAACTCCACAAACGAACCATCAAAATAGATATAAATGTTTTCAAAAATCTAAAGAAAACGCTATTTCAAGGAAACCATTACCTTTCCAATTTATTGGATACACTTCATTGCATTCAAATAAATGCAATAATCTAGAGGGGAAAAAAGAGATTTCGCAGGATTAAAACTACATTAAAGAATTTAAATAGATGGTAGGCTGGAGTCTTAAAATGTTAAGTCTCTATATTATTCGATGACAGATGCCTTAAAGCTGTGGTTCTTTAACTGTGGTCCGTGGACCCTCAGCGGTCCGCGAAGGTCTCTCATTTAATGTTAAGAATTTCCTCTTTTACAGACTATGAAAGGTCTCGTGGAAGAATTGAACGATGTACCATCCTGAACTAGATCCTAAATGTTTTCAAAAATCAAAAGAAAACGCTATTTCAAGGAAACCCTTACCTTTCCACTTTATTGGATACACTTCATTGCATTCAAATAAATGCAATAATCTAGAGGGGGGAAAAGAGATTTCGCAGGATTAAAACTACATTAAAGAATTTAAATAGATGGTAGGCTGGAGTCTTAAAATGTTAAGTCCTATATTATTCGATGACAGATGCCTTAAAGCTGCGGTTCTTTAACTGTGGTCCGTGGACCCTCAGTGGTCCACGAAGGTCTCTCATTTAATATGTTAAGAATTTCCTCTTTTACAGACTCTGAAAGGTCTCGTGGAAGAATTGAACGATGTACCATCCTGAACTAGATTTTTTTATTATTTTTCCCCATTAAAAAACTTTACTAGAACAGGTTTTTCAATCTAGAATATTAGTTCAGATTTTTTATTGTTTGGGACTACATAGCCATTAGTAGAACGTAATATCTTTTTAAAAAATAGTAGAAAAATATGCGCAAAGATTAAGAACTGAATTCATGGCATGCCAATTTGATAACGATTGTATTTAAATCACTTAGCCATGTGCTGGAAGTCAGGAACGTGTGTTCAAAACCATGGGGGGGGCGTGATGTCAGGCTGATACATAAAGGGGGCATTGACGATCTCGAAAGTTTAAGAACCGCTGAATTAAAGAATTGTATGGGTGTAATCCTATAAAATCTGCTTCGTTCCTGAGTTATAAATTTACTAGAATCATTATTAAATAAAGGACGATAGCTTATTATATTACATATTCATAGTTATTCATTTTGTAAACATACAGTAACTCATTTATGAAAGAATTTTGGTGTGGGACCAATCCATAAGGGAGATTCATCCTACAGATCACATATTTTTTACAGATACCATCTTAACTA
This sequence comes from Trichonephila clavata, assembly GCA_019973975.1. Lineage (NCBI taxonomy): Eukaryota > Metazoa > Arthropoda > Arachnida > Araneae > Nephilidae > Trichonephila > Trichonephila clavata. The sequence continues at coordinate 2,745 of BMAO01009238.1, read as the reverse complement.
ATACAAAAAGCACTGCATCTTTAACCAATATTTTGCAGGTATATCATTGTGGTCGCAGTCGCTGAATGGTCATGGCCGTAGATTTATGGCCGGTGATGTCGAGTCTTGGGTTCGAGCCCTGAAGACCTGCCATGTAGTCGAGCTAATGCACGTTGATCTGCCGGCATCTGAGTCCTCATACTGGCATGTTGTGGAAATTCAAAGACCCTCACAACCGATGTTAAACTTATATAATCCGTCACAATAGCCGTTGACCAGTTTGAAAAAAAACGTCAACAAAAAAAATATCTAAAGGAAATGTGCAGAAAAAGTAGATATCCATATAGAAGAAGGTGTTGTATAAAAAAAGTATTGCCTCAGTAAAAAAAAAATTTTACTATCGGACTCTTTATTATAATATAAATATAAAAAAAATTTTATTTTTACGGATTTTTTAAAGAAAGTAAAAGTATTCAATACAGTAATAAATTAAGAGGAGGGTGTGTGTGTGGTGTGTGCGTGGTGTGTAGAAAAAATAAGGCTTACACGAGTATAATTATCAGGAAAAAAAATCAAGTATATTAAAAGAATTAAAGACTGAACAAAAAGTGAATCAAACGTTTTTTTAAGACTTTAAGACGAATACGAACAAAGTTATTTTTCTGGAAATTTTTATTATATGAGTTTCCTTTTCCTGTAACAATATAAAACGTAAGAGACGGTGAATGTGTTAAGTTTACATATTCAATATTTTCAAACATTACTTTATATATTGAAATAAAATATGAAAAATACAATAGCTTTAACACTTTTATAAATTGAAAAAAAACATGTAATAATAAAAATATCTCTAACTTAAAAGTTTTCCTGAAGAGATCATCAATTTTCAAACTGTCGACAGTTATTTTGTCGTGATTAAAACAAACTCTGGCATTCTTGTCAAATATAAAAAAGAACTGTTATTGTAGGTATTAATGTATTTTTGTACAATCTTTTTAAAAAGTTGAAAAGCATTTTTGCATATTTTTATTCACATTTGTAACGAATATCCCAATTGTTTGTAATGTAATAGTATGCAATATTTTCTATACATGTTCCTAATTTTTTCTTCTATATTCTACAGCAGGGGGGTGGCCAAACTTTTTGATAAGAGTGCCTTTGTCTGATAGTAAACCATTACTTCCAACTTTTCTAACAAATCGAAAAAAGAAAAAGGTGAAAAAAATGTTACTTATGGTATTTTTACGCAGGGTAGCATATTTTTTTTGTGCAAGTCTAAGTAGTGAAAAATTTGAAATATTATAATAAATACTTAGGCTTTATTGTTAATAAACTTCTTACCTTATTTTTAATAAACTTGCTTAGGAAGAAAATAAAAAAAGAATAAGTTTAAATACTTAATTCTAATTTGTTATTAAACAGCTCAATGTAGCTTTTGAATTTGTAGGGTGTTTTTTTTTTTTAGTTAAACCAAGTTCCTTTTATATTAGGATTAATTCTTAAAGATGCTAAAAAATTAGGTTGTTTTGGGTGCATATCAGAAAGTATATTGGGGTGTTCGTAATAGAAAATATTTGTTCACAAACAACTGTTGATCCGAAACTACAACAATATTTGACAGCTAAATCTTGTAAATTTGGAAAATTACCAGTCTAGTATAGTGAGTAGCAAACCCTCACCAGGCATTTCATTGTTTACATTTCAGATATTTAAAACAAGTTCCTTCAAATTCAAAAATCTCTTCAGTGCTTTTTCCTTGGAAAGCCAATATGCACAATAATTAAAGAGTATCCTTTGCATGATAAATTTTCTTTTGTAATTCAATCAATTGTATTTTAAATAAATTTTTAGGTGTTTTGTCGGAGATAACAGTATTTTATAATATTGTTTAAAAATATGTTCTTTTTTTACTATATTTTGAAATTTTTCAGTAAATCATCACGTGTCACTGTTAAAACTCCGCCATACCACACTGTAGCAGGCGTGCAGCTAGTTGGCCACCCCTGTTCTACAGCCATAAACTGTATAGCAGATAAAATGTGATCTAATGGTGGGTTGGATTGCAAAAGAAAAAAAGTAAAATATTTTAAAACAGGAATGATTTTTTTTCAAAAAAAAAAATTTTCCAGAGTAAGAGTTTTTGGTTTATTTAAATTAAACCTATTTTATTAAATGCTGCATGATCGAGAATTGTATTACTTATGAATATAATAACGAGCTATTATCTACCCACTTAACCAATAGATGGCAGCACGAAAATATGTTTTTTAATCGAAGTAAAACATATTAGCTCTTTTAATTTCTAAATTCGGGTAACTGGAAAGTGATTTGCTTAAAATTATCTCTCCGGACATTTCATATTTTATTTTTACAAAAATCTTCCTGATTTATTATTCTATATGTCAATCCCTTTCCTTGTTTATTGTGTTATATTCATTATATTCGTCATCTTTTCAAAAAGAGGAAAGGTTATTAAAAAATATTCAATATTATATTTAAATTTCTTGAACAGAATATGTATTTTTAAAATATTTCTAAGAGTTGAATATATTCTATTCTGTTGGTGAAGATAATTTTATATTAGTTACCTGTGTTATGCTAACTTATTTGGATTTGTTATTTGAAGCAGAAGACATTAAGAAATGAGTATGGAAATTCTAAAAAAAATTCTTATTAATATTTACAAAAGAAAGTCTATTCAAAAGAAGCTGACGTAAGGATTTATATTGAAAAGTTTTTTTTTTTTTACTGAAATATTTTTTAGAA